>SCLH01001007.1:124168-149763 GCA_004367855.1 Oikopleura vanhoeffeni | reverse complement strand
AAATCACACGTTAAAAGGAGTAGTAACTACGCATTCTAACCAAAAAGTGATAAAGGGATATACAAAAATGAAATTAACTTTAAAGTTGCGGTATTTTGGTTTAAATGACGTTCCATTAAAATGGATTCCAGGCAGAAAATTTTTTTTCGGCCATCTTGTGGTCAGAAAATTAGATTTGAAAATGACCATTCAGAGCATTCACATTGATTTTTAACATTAAGGGGGTTGCTTAGGCGACCTTTTTCGCATGTTTTGACTTTGAGGCAAGATTGTGACAGAATGAAACAAGATGGAGTCAAATTAAAATAAATATATTGATCTTCAAGCAATTTGAAGTCAAAATTGAGAAAGAAATTTTTTTTTTCGGACATATTTAATTTTGATGCTAGAGGAGCAATAGTATTTTTTCACAAACGCAAATTAATCTATCTCTCTTGCGAGCTCCCAATTACACAAGCTTTTTTCAGCCAGTTTTTTAAAATCTATCTCCTCTCTCAATTTTTCGAATAAATTTAGAAATTTTTATTCCAGGATATTATAAACGCATGCACTTTCGAAACTTTTCTTCTCCAGATTTTGCAATTTCGCACTGAGTCTCTCACAGTATACATAAACGTGAGCGCTAGAAAAAAAAACTGCAATGTGAAAAATGTTTTTTTTTAATTTATTTTTTTGAAGATCAAAATTTACTAAATCGGGCCTGGAGAATTCATTGTTTGTTAATTAGAAGTTTTGTAAGTCGTGTTAGTTCAAAAAGATTTGAACAAATTACGATTTAAATTCGAATTTTACGTTTTGATAAATACGTTCAATTCAATAATATTTAAATCCAATTATTATTTTTTCCTAAATTGCGAGGCTTTTTTGTTGTTCGATTAGATCGTGAAAATCTTGATGGTGAACTGATTTATCGCTTTTAAAAAATATTGTTTATACCGCAATATTTATCGAACAAATAATCTTTTTTGCGCCTAACAAAAGCAATATTGCGTCACATTATTTCTGATACTATAACTTGATATTATGATAAGATTATTTTTCTTCACATTTTCTAGGCTCTAAATTTAGAGGAAACTTACTTTTTGGCTAACTATAAACGACCAGCTGAACTCGTAAATCATCAAAATTAATTGATGGCAGATCTTGAAATTTTAGATTACTTATCTTCCAAAAAGCCGCGATTTTTCGTCATGTTATAATCATCTTGGTTAATTTCTTTTGGTTTTTAGCAGATTGTCGATCTCAATTTTATTTAAAATATCAATTTAGAAGACCAGGAAATAAAATTGAACGGACGAAAATTTCAAAATTCTAGAATAATTTCTAGAGGGATAGGAAAGTTTGGTAAAAACCATTGATTTTTCTTCATGGCCGATTTAGTTATATGATATCAATTTTTTATTTTAAAATATCAATTCGAAGACCAGGAAGGTAAAAATTGAAGGGTATGAAAGTTTTCAAAATTCTAGAAATTTCTAGAGGAGATAGTGAAAATTTGGTAAAACCATCTGTTTTCTCAATGGTTCCGATTTAGTCAGAAAACTAATTGTATATTTGAGATTCAGTGTCCCCGATGGCCGTAAAAGGTCGCCTTGGCCACCCCCTTAAGTATAAAAATTTTTTTATCTGATTTTTCAGAAGAAGGGCCGTCATAAAAACATTTGCAACATTTTGAAAATTTGTGAAGAAACATATTTGGTCATTTCGAAGGTCTGTAGGATTTTAAATTTTTTCTAGAAAATTTTCCACGGTCCAACCGTTCAAAACCTAGAAATTCGCCCGCTGCGCATCCTACATATACATATGTATATCTCAGCCCGAGAACATTTCACTCAAATTATGCAACAAACTCAGTGATGCAGAACAACGCTGACGAGGCCTCGGAAAGCCAGTGACATGTGGAAAAGTATTTCATCTAGAGCCCGTACCTGTCACTTAGCACCGACGCCCCTCAAAGTTCAGAATATTTCATAAGTAAGATACTGAACGAAATAAATTTTGTTTTATTTCATTATGTTTATTATTCAACCAATCAGTTGGTCAAGCCTACTCAAGCTAAGTCAACCCAGAAGTTGTGGCTTGATTTCAAAGCCAAGTCAAGGGTTTCTTTGCTTGACTTGACTTAAGTCAAAGCTCGACTCAAGTCAAGTCAAGCCACCAAAGCCAAGCCAGGCTTCTTAACAGTTGGCCATAGTGACACTTATTCTAGAGCCCCTGACACTGTTGTTAAAAAGTCTGATTCATTAACTTAAATAAGGAAGCATGAAACTGATTTTGATAAACATTTTACGAAACCATTCGTTTGAGGCATTTTTGGCAGCTTGTAAATGAATCAGTTAACAATTGACATAAAATATTATTTCGACGTTTACTATAGTTTCTTCGGACAATAAATACTTTGAAAACTCTCCAAAAACTCAAATTTCAAGTCAAGGTCACGAATCGAGATAACAATCGCACCTTAGCATCATTCCGGAAATTATTTTGATGAGGATAATTTCTTTGGAAATAGTGAACTGAAATATGGTTAAATTATCATCAGTTTCAGAATTTCAGTGCTTACAGACAGATCCGGAATCCGGATATTGGCTGTTGATAAATTCAGTGATTAATTCAGTGAGTATATATCTATTTTCCTTAATATACCATCAAATTGATGTTTAATGATAGAGGAAATTTTTGTTACTGCAAAATTTTTTTAACTGCTAAATTTTTGTTTAATTGATTTTGAAAGAATTAAACTGTTCGAATTCGTTGAATTTTCGAAAACTTTACGAAAAGAAAGGAAAAACTTTAGGTTGAAGTTAAATTTCAGTTTTGTTCAGACATAAGCGCAAAAAAATTAAGCTAAAAACTGCAAAGTTTTCAATATGTACCTGACGAAACATGATATCAATAATTCATTAAGCTTTTGAATACGACAATTTTGACGCATTTCCGCACAATTGTTGTGATTATGATTTACTTGTTTTAAGAGAACAGATTGCCTCAAGAAGCAAAAGTGCGCGATAATGATATGCTGGAACTCATAGCCGAAAGTTAATTCGGAATTATGGAGGTTAAAAAAACCTTTTTTTAAAATTGCCCACTTCTTCTGAACATTTTAGTCCAAAATTAATACTGATGATGCAATAAATGTGAACCGTATCTTTCATATCTTTATTTAATAATTTTCACATGAAAAAAACTTCTAGAATTCAAAATTTGGCAACAGTTATCATGGTGATTCAAGATTTATTGTGTTACATCAAAACAACCACTGCCCACATGGAAAATTGAATTGAACATGAATTTGGGTCAAGTACAGTTTCAATAGCCCACTTTAAAAATAACGAGAGACATCCGCGGTTTACCGATTATCAATTTGCTGTATCGATGACAGAGCGGATATTATCAAAAAAAGTACACGTTTTATAATGAACAACCTTCGCGAAACCAAAAAATATGCTTATTTTCATATTTCAGTTCGACTATTTATAATCTGTAAAAAATTTCTATTGTACCTTAAATTGTATTTTGATTTTTCAAATTCGAGTCAGTTTCTGTAAGTTTTACTTATAACTTGATTTCTCGAAAATGAGAAATTATTCAAATCGTTAAATTTTATTTTTAATATTTTAAAATATGTATTTAACTCCAAAATAACTTTCATTGACTATCTAGATGAATTTTTGAGCCTAAAATATGGAAATAACTTTGTCCTAGTGCTCTGACAACTCGAAATTGTCACTTGAAATCCAGTTTTGATTGAAATCTCGACAATTCAAATCAGTTTGCTACAATACTCATCTTGAGAACATTGCCCTGCACTCGCTTTCCTGAAATCTTTAACATAAATAACTTAATAGTAATTTTAATTATGACAACTTTCAAAGAATCAATGTTTGACAGTTGTATTGTTTATATCGAAAACAGTTTATTATTATTCAATAATAAATAATTATTTGTTGGTTGTATTATTGCTCAGTCTATGCTGTGAGTTTGACAATTCAAATACAGAAAGCAAATTTTCACAAATTTCATAGACATTTCTAGGTGTCAAAATCTTTGTTTTGTTTAACTTAAAGCGATTAACCGCAGTTGAACGAGTGTAAAATTGCAACTTTGATTTTTTAAAACAAAACCTGGTTAAATTGCAAGTAGTTCAATTAACTGACACTGATTTATCTTGCTGACAATAGCAGATTAATTTGACAAATTATCGGCCAGTAAAAAGTGACCTTATTGTCAAATACTTTAAATTATGAAGTGGTTTGAGATTCTTTTAGTATCATTATATTTAAAACATGAATTAAATATATTATCAGTTTTTTTATTAAGGGGGTGGTCAACGCAAAATTGGCCAAAAACGTAGTTTTGAAGTCTGTTTCACGCTCGATATAGATACGCGATAGATATGGTTTTACCAGCATTACAATATTTGGGTCAATTTGCGTTGACTCAGGTCCAAAGTAAGTCGCTATAATTTTAAGTTCCGCCGGAAATGACGTTCAAAAAATTTCTATTTGAAAAATTGAAAGTCTATCGCCTCCATGAGTTTTTAAGGTTTCGACTAAAATTTTTTTTCAAAATCACCGTGATGATCATATCTTGGGCTGTATGCTCAGAGAATTTTTGATTTGAATTCATATCACTTTAAATCTAGAAAAAACGCTTATTTAAGCCTTAAAATCTTGAGTTTTCAAAACCTATCTCGTCCCTCAATTTTTAAACGACAATTTTGTGACTAGCACAAACGTGAAGACCAAACAATCATCTTTCGCTGTATGCTCAAATAATTATGACAGACTTCCTAAGTTTTTCTCCAGCGAGGTCGGAAACCCAAGTGAGAATTTTATTTCCGTCGGAAAATTTTTATTTTTCTGTATTCAAAATTAAAATTAAAGATCCTTTCTGACGCAGAATTCAATGCAGTTTCAGAAAATATATTTTTGATATTTCTGCGATAAAAACTAAGCTTCAAAACTCAAAATTAAACTGCCAACAAAAAAGGCTTATTTCTAGAAAAGTAATTTCGAGGGTAGTAAGGACTCTAAAAATACCACTTATCGCTTTCAAATACAGAACAAATTAAGTTTAAAGCGTTCTAAAAGCAATAACCTCCTTACACATTTTATCCAGATTTTCGTTGATCACCACCTTTAACTTCTTGAATCATGTTAATGATTTCCGGTTTATTACGGGATATAAACTAGGAATAAACAGTTTCTCAAAAAAAATCTTAAAGTTTTAAGTATTTTATTTGAACAGAACATGATCTAAACAATCAACATCTCCGAAAAACTTATGACAAATGAACACCGCTCAGGAGTCATATTACACTATTTCTATTTATTTGAAGTGGCAAAGTCAAATTTATGGAGAACATCAGCAAAGATGTGGTTTCAGCTGATTAAATTATAATATAATAGAAATATAAATCTGACACCGTTAAGAGTCATATTTCACGATTTCAACACTGTTTTCGCAGACAAGTAAAATCAGTCAGGAACCTGCTCTTGAGCATCAAAATTAATTATATTTATTCATTTTGACGCAAAAGCAATAAAATCGAAATTCGTATCATGAACATAACTTATTGAGAGATTGTATTGTTTCAAATTAAAAGTTTTATTATTCAAAGACCGGACTACTCCCTTCATAACATTGTTTTGTCAAACTCTCGTGACATAATGCGTTGAAAGTGTTCAATAAACGGAATTGTCACGGTTTTTAAAAAATAATCAAAAGTTTAGAAGACTCAGTATCATGCATTCCAATATCATTCCGATATTTATTTCTCATTAGACAAAGTTAAGTTCCGATAATGAATTCATTAGAGTGCGCTCATCATGACCTCATCATGTACTTTTAAAGATAAAATTGTTTTTAAACGACGCATATTTGTATTAGAGAAATAACCTGAATCATCTGTAATTTTTTTTTTCATTTTATGGCCGACTGATTTTTCGTAGCATTCGTTTTTTTCAACAAACTAGAATTTTCACGCTAACACTGATGTCTGTTAGAGAACTGAAATCCGTGAAAAAAACTTATCGACATTTTTGGCAAGCATTTAAGGTTATTTCGGTTCTTTATTTGACATATTCTCGATAGAATATTATCGAAACACGGCTTCCAGGATATTATTCAGATTCGCCAGTTTGTAGAACTAGCCTTCATCTCGCGTTAAACATGTGTCAAATTTTTTTTCGCATGAATACACTCCCAGACACATCAGCGAAACAGGGAGCCAAAATGGAAATTCTATCTTCTCTGAGGTTCTATTTTTAAATAAACCTTAATTTTAATATAATCTGCATAATTAGTATACAAAACTTTTGTGAAAGCGGTTTTGTCGATAAGTGTTTTTTTTTAACATGCGATAGACCATCGTTTTTTTAAGATTTTCCATCGGGAATTCTATCTTCTCTGAGGTCAGATTTCAATTATCACTCAAATTTTCGCAAAAGGAAGCTCAGAACAAATTAAAACCGGAAAAAACTGCTTCCGGTTTTTTAAGTAAACTCAAACGAGAGCTGGGGTAACATTGAAGAAAAAATTGGCTGACGTCAATCCAATATTTTGAAGTTTTAGTGGTCAAATTGACACAAACGTTATTTTTGAACATAATTTTGAGAATAAAACTTAAAAAAAAATTGAAAAAACGCAAAATTCTCGAAAAATTTTTGTTGTCATTTGGGTTTTTTATGCGTTCAAAACATAAAAAATTGATTTGGTGCATTTTTATGACGAAACAACTTCATGAAATGGAGGAACTGGGAAACCTTTAAAATCGGCCATAAAGGCCATTTTAAAATCAATTTTTAAATGTTTCAGACTCCACTTCGGGAATTTACATAAGTGGGAGGAATAAAATAACGTGGCATAATGTTGCATTGATTATTATGTGAATAATATCAGAACGGCACATGATGAAGAGATGATATTTATATTTTTGAACTGCCCTTGATCAACTAGATAAAATTCAGTCGGAAAAATAAACGTTTCAGAAAAATTTTTTGGAAATTTTTTTCCCTTTTTTACCCCGACTTTAAACTTTTAGTGCCTTTACTTTGCTTTGAAAAAGTGAGTATCGTTTTAATGTCTTCAAAATGAAATAAATTAAGCTACATAGGTCATTTAAGATAAATTATTCAGTGGGTAATTAAGAATTTAAAATGTGAAATTTTGTGTTTATAACAAATCGAAAATATATTCAGTTTCTTTGGTCGAATGACATAGCGGCACAAAATCTAAATTGCATTTTGTTTTGCTGTTATGATCCAATATTAAGTTCCATCGTCACAATTTCCAGCAAGTAAGGCAGTGAGAATTTAGAAACTGTTATTTTCATTTGTACGTTCATGATGAGTGGCTGCAAATTAAGGTTAACGCACAGCCTGTACGGCACAGGTGATAATAACGGGTTAAGATACTCTGAATTATTCTACTAAATTTTCATGTTGAGAAAACAACTTTATTCAATTATTTTTTTCTGCGGAATACAGAAAGAATTTTAATGATATCGATATTTTTTATTTAGGTGTAATTCGGATGAAATTATTTTTTACGTAGATTTTAAACGATACTTACGAAATGTCAATATTTGGAATACTTCCAGTTTGAATCTTGCAACGAATTTGAAGTAAATACGAAAAACGGTTCATTTGGCTCGATGAATTAATAGTTTTGTTCAGGTTTCACTGCAACGTTTCGCAATTATCTCTGATTATCAACTTACTACGAAATGTATAGAAATTTCTAAAACAGATAAAACTGATACAAAATTTAGACATCAAGATTTTCATCCGGAAAGGAATTCTCATGGTGATTGAATTCAAACTGAATTACAATTCAGAATAACATAATTTTGAAACATTTTTCTTAGATTGATTTTCAGCGACACCCTTATACCACTCATGAAATAATTTTCAGGTTCTTCTTCTTTGCAACAAATAGTTTGTAATATAAAGAGGAGGGATTTTGAACAATACCATAAGTTAAAGAAAAATTGGGCATTTTTAAGTAAAACTTTATAAATATTATTAATTTGAAGTAAACAGTTAACGTGTTTTGAAAAAAAAAGCTTATATCCCTGTATCACTTTTTGGTTAGAATGCGTAGCCACTACTGCTTTTTACGTGTGATTTTAATGTTGTGGCTACGCATTCTAACCAAAAAGTGATATACAAGTTATGGACACATTGATATTTCACAAAGTTTAGATTTTCTGGGAATAAACGTGACATTTTTCACGCTTTGGAAAAAATAGACATTTTAGAAAATATAAATTTAACATGCCACGGAAGAAACACACATTTAACAAAACAGACCTCCATCTTGTTTTCAAAAAATAAGACCAAAACATGTATCGAAACATAAGCTTTTCACATGTGGTGGTGAAATACTTCGGAGAAAAAACTGACCATTCGAAAAGACTCACTCTATTCATTTCACGTTCGAGCTGAATAAATATATAGTTATTGATTGGACTGACAAGACTGACATTGATCGATCAAAAAAAGAAGTTTCCAATATTAAAATTGTCTGCAATAATCTTCAATTTTCTCGTCAAATTTTGACATGTAAATGCGGTTAACAAATCAATACTTCTGTGCATATCCTATTACGAGGAAGGTAGATCAAAAATGCCTAGGTAAAAATACAAACCAATTACAAGGTAAAAAGTACAAGGTAAAAATACAAACCAAATACAAACGAGAGTGAGACGGGCCGACCAACCAATCAAATCCCTGAATTGAACACACAATTGGTTTGTATTTTTACCTAGGCAATTTTGATCTACCTTCCTCGTAATAGGATATAATTATACATGTTTAAAAAAACTCAAAGTTAAATGTTCAAAATTTCACTGTGAAATTCCATTGTTCTCAGTCAACTTTTTGTCACAGATGAAGTCATTTCGTGACCAATCTGAGAAAAACATTGTACAAACTTTCTTAGTTATTCAAGTTGTTTGAGCAAAACAACGTGGAATCAAAGACTCTCGTTACGAGAGTCTCGTATCCAAAAACATATAAATAGTCGTTCGAATTATTCTGATACAAAATCTCTGTCTGGTTGTTGTGTCGTGATAGTTTTATTGCGAGATCTGGCATTCAAATTTTGTGGCAGAACACAATTTTTTGGAAGTCCGGCCATTCACTTTCGAGCAGGAACTTATTTTTTGGCAATTTCTTGCATATGAAAATCAAAGCTGAGCATAATTTTGTATTTTAGTACAACTGCCGGAAAAGTGAACCGAGAGTCGGTTTTACTTCTCATGTGATAATTAAAGTTTTTCAAGAAGCTGATTCCTAAAAAAAAATATGTAATTATTTCAGTCTGAGATATTTTGAGCGAATAACTAAAGTAAAGTAAGAAATCGACAAGAAAATTGGTAAAACTATTTTATCGTGTCTTGTAAAGTTTTAAATTCGGTTTATTACCAATTGTTAAATCTAAACAAGGAAATCGTTGTTCAAAAGCTATCCACAAATTTGGATCAATTGGTTTGTTAATAGTAATAAAGCTTCAATTCAGACCGTTTGTATTCTTGGAACCAATAGTTGTAATATTTTTGACGTGAAATTTGTACAATATTAAGGCGGTAACCGACGCGTTTAACCTTTGTTAAAACGCCAGTTCTGTTCTAACGGACAGCCTGACGATACTGAAATCTTGGAATATAATTGATTTTTGTCTGAATTTTTCAAAAAATGTATTTAAAAGTTTTTTTCATGATCGTACCGGTCGTGATACTGGTTAAACAACCCGGTTTTTGACTAAATGCGTATCATTTTATTTAGTAATCATATATCAAAAACTTTTAATTTTTCTAACGCTCACTATTGATGGTTTTTTAGGAGGTAAAGTGGAATGAGAAATGTAATTTTCGGTTTATTTGCGCAAAATCGACAAAAATTACATGTTCAATTAACTGGTTTGGGTGTATTCAGTCTTTTTTCAATTTCATTTGGAGCACTGATGTCAGATGTTTTTTATAAAAAAACACTTTTTACAAATTGTGTGCTCCAGGTTAAAGTAAGATTTGTTTTACAATATCTTCTTTGGTTTGCTTATGCGAGACGTTCAAATTTTCGGTTGTGTCTAATTCGCCAGATTCTCCAATTTTTGATCAATTTTTATATTTTTAAAGAAAAGTTATATTCTTTTTTTTTCTATAGCTTACATAACAAGGGAACGGATACTGAAAAAAATAAATAATTCTAATATGGTCTTCTCAAAATATAGCACGATTAAATATTGGAAAAAATACCAATTTTTTGAAATTTTTCTGTTCGAAATTGATTTTTTTCTAGAATGAAATGGACAACAAAATTTCGAATGCCGAAAAATTTTGAAAAATATTTTTTCTTATTTTTCATACAATGTGAAATCTTGGCTACCCAATGCAAGGAAAATCAAAGCTATTGATACATCAGTTCAAAAATGACATCATAAAACACTGAGAGAGAATTCGAAATTTCTGAAATTTTTTTTGTCAGAATTTTTTTTTTATGGAATGAAATCGACAACAAAATTCCAAATGCCGCAAAAATTAGCTTCGTAGCATGTGTAGATCTCGAAATAAAGACCTCCGTCGGTTACCTTCTTAAGGAGATTGTTGCGGCTGGAAAGACTTTTTTCAGACGGCCATAAGTTATGGCTCATAACGCTGCACCCCAACTTTGGATTAGTATGAAAATCTCCAAATTGTTAGTTCGTAACCTCCAAAACAAAATTTTTGAATAATTTCGAGAATTGTATGTTGAACCAACCAGTAAATCAGGTTAACCAGATGCAAAAATAAATTTTTACTGATTGAATAATTTTTACACCCATCATCATAAATGTTTGATTTTTTGGCAAAAGCTAGATAACTCAAATGTGAAAAAATGATCATTCTTTTTTCAAATTTTATCTCAAATCGCCTCGAAATCGACGTAAACTGTCCTTTTTCATAGTTTTGGCAACGGAAAATTGTATTTTTTCTACATTTTACTTAAAATATTATTTTCAGATACATTATAAGAACTCCTGACAATTACGCACAAAATGTCTCTTGTTTTATTCTGATATTCATTTTTTGACTCGGTTGAGCACAGTTAGAAAATTATTTTTTGACCTCAAGGTTGTCGTATCAAGTTGAAAGCAGCACTAAAAAAGTTGTAAGTATCAGTTTTCTGTAAAAAGTATTATAAACTATTCAATTATGAGCCGTTTGAGCGCTAGAAAGCAAATCAATTTCTTATGATTAACACTCTCACAACACTCTTACAAATTTTGGAATTTTTTTTTCCAAATTTTTTGTCTTAACAAGCCGACAGGACTACAAAAATCGAAAAATTAGCTCTCTTTTACTTTTAGATTGCCCATTATAGCCAGTCGTTACTACCCCCTTTGGGGGTTCGGAACGTAATTTAAGGTTTTCAATCATAACTCAAAAACGTAGAATAAATAACACGACCTGTTCGAAGAGCTAGACTCCTGTTCATGATTTCGTTAATTAACATATTATCTGTTACATATATATCACATTTTGAATCTTAGTGTGAACTTGATAAATGCAGATAGTTTAAGGGCCTCGGTGCATTTTGACAGATACTGATATGGGCTTTTGATGAAAAACTTTTTACTGGATTTATATATTCTTCCCGATATACCATCAAAGTGAGGATTGATAATCCAGCCAAATTTTTTTCCAACAGAATTTCCGAATTTCTGCTTTTTAAGAAAAATTTGAGTTCGAATTGAACTTTTCGAATTCGACAAATTATAAGAAATTTTCGAAAGCACTTTCAAACTTTATGAAAAAATGCTTTATTTTTTCTTCAATTTCTTTTACAGTATTTGTTGTAAATCAACAAAAAAACTCTTCAAAATGGCCACTTTAACTTTTCGCGTGGATGACCACATATTTTTTACATGCTATTTGAAAAATCATATAAAATTTTTTTTGTATTTTTAGTATAAACTATTTGGAAATATATTGAAAATTATCCCTATTTCTTGTTCAAAGTTTGTACTAAGTTTTTTGGAATCCTAAGCTGAAATTATTTGGAATGGCTACTTTCACTTTATTTAAATATGTCTTCGTTTTGTTCCTTCGCTCTTGTTAATACTCTAAATAATACTTTTCTATTGAAACTACGGATCGGCAGAAATACTCCAAGGCCCTCATTATCCGGAATTGAAGAAATTTTACTACACTTAAACTTGCCGAATTGATAAGATGACCCATCCACTGTTTTCAATTTATTTCATTTAACTCATGCAAAAAAATATTCCTTTTGATGTGGTAATATTTCGTTTTTTTCCATCGTTTTTCACAAATTTAAATTTTCGATTTTGACGTATAAATTGTATAAAATAAGAGTTAATAAACTCGAGTCAGTGGTCAAAAGCGTATTTAATGGCTTCTAACTTAGAAGTTCTAAGTGACAAATAAAAAATGATAAATTTAACTGTTATTTAGACACCATGGAGCAAACCGCGCGTTTCTTGAGTGTTTTTTCAAAAGACGATTTATAAAGTAAAAATAATCAATCTGAAAAAATTCAGATTATACAAAGTTAGCTGAAAAATAGCAAATCGAGTTCAGAAAAGTTTTTTGTCGAAAAGTTTGAAGTGGCAAAAAGTGTCCCATCAAGACAAAAAAAATTGAAAAAGTGCAAATCTGTCAAAATGCACCGAGGCCCGTAAGTACCTTGTTTTAAGTTTGCATCGAATTTTGATTTGTAAGATGTACTGGTAATGTTATTCGAACTGTTATGTTATTATATGAATCTGTAAAACTAAGAAAAACCATAAACCAAATTATTATGAAATCCAACCATTTTATACAAAGTTAAGAATAAATATTTAATTCAAATTTGTTTTAAAAACTAAAATTTATTCCGATATTAATTAATTTTTATCGACCTTAATTCACCTCTTTAAATTAATTCAAAAACATGTTTGCGCATGAGACGCAAACTAATTGGCCGAACAAGTCGTGAACTTGATTAATGATTTTTTAGAGGTCTGTTATCGCTGTCTATAATTAGCGGACATGGTAATGAGCCACAAACTTGACATTTATCAAATAACCAAAATTTTTGGGCAACAAACTTGAACACGGTATTATACGGAAATTCTTTTTATTACGGGAATTCAGTATGTTGAATAAATTGTTTTCAGAGACCAAATATGTGAATTTTCGGACTTTTTGTGATTATTAAAAATTGTCTTCGCAACAGGAGAGCCAAGTTTTTCTTACAAGACGATACTGAGGGCAGTTACCGGTGTGAAATTACCTTACAAACTTATGGGCATATAGACAAAAATTTCTAGTCAACTGATTGTGGCCAAAACCAATATGTATTTTCAATTGTTCCACTCACGAATTTTCCCCACGACTCCTTTCTAATAACTTCAAATTTTCACCAAGAATCTTTCTATCAAAATTAAAATTGCTTTCTATTTCATTGATCAGAATAATTTGGTTGAGGAATGTTAACCCCGTGAATCTTTAAAAAGGTGCTGAGAAGTTGACGTTGAGCGATTTTATTATTTCAGTAAATTGCTAAAGTTTAAGAATCTTAACTCAAAGTTCCATTTTTTGAAAAAATGCTAAATTATTTTTTTTTCTGCGATCTGAAAATTTCTTAGATAAAAAAATCAGTTTTTTTCACGAAAATATATTCTTGGTACCGCATTTTTTCTTAGGCTATTAAAAAGACATCTTTTTTCTCAAAAAATAAGAAGCTATTTGTGGTCAGCCGCGTTAAAAGTAAAAATAAATTGTTTTCGAAAAACAAAATTATGAAATTTCAAAATAATACCTTACAAATGTACAAAAGAGACCGAATCATCAAACAATAATACAAGTATATAATTCATTATTATATAAGAAAATAATTTTGTTCGAAACCAGACATCATAATGGTTCACTATAAATGGATATCTAGGAAACATCTGAACTCTGGGCACTTAACCCGGAGTTGAACTCGGCTTGAATCCGGACATCATGAAGTTTTTTCCGGATATGATCATGTTCAGGCTCTTGATGAAAACTGTCAACTTGAGTTATATTTTCTCCTTCATTCAACCGGATATTATTGGGAAAATATAATCTCAGTTAAAAAAATTTCATCCGGAGCTTGAACATAATTGAAAAATTTGTGATATCCATTAAGATACACAATTAATGATATCTTGGATATCAGAACATTATATTCAATTTGTGTTCAGATCCGGATTCAATTTTATTTCGATGCCCGGGTTCGAATTTATCGTTGATATTAATTATGGATCATTCTGCATAATGTCCGGATTCAAAAAAATTCAATTTTTTTAAAAAATACGTTTCTTTTGAACCCAGGCAATATATTCCTTTATAACACTTTTGTAAATATCCCGGCTCTACTACTTAGAGCACACTTCGTTCGCTAATCAGGGCCGGGATATTTACAAAACTGTGATAAAGGGATATAATGAATGTCTTTATCCGTCTCGAACAACCAACCTCCATAACCCACAATATAGAATTCAATACTCATGCTTTATTCTGATCTTATTTTCGAGATTCGCGTATTAAGATGAGAGTATAATCAGAGAATTACAAAAATAAAGTGAGAATTACGCACAAGTTTTATCTAGGATACTGATTTGTTTTAAATTAATTGATATCAACACCAGAATTGAAGGTCAAGAATTGAGAGTCAAGAATCAATGTCATTTTATTAATTGACAAAAATGAAAACGTTGTGAAAACTTGTTCGAACTCTTCGGTTTAAACCGGAAAATCAGTGTTTTTGGTTAACCCGTGACCACATAAACTGTCAAATTTCTCTTCGGCACTACCGGGGTTAGTAAAATTACTTTCGTCAGAAAGTCGTTTCATTTGAGCTATGTTATTTCAGGTGAAAATAAACCAATTATATCAAATGAAATTTGAAATCGATCAAATTGAAATTTCTATTTTGTAGCATAAAGCCTATTTCTCCGTTACTTTCAGAGTTAGCAAAATTAATTTTTCGTTTTTATGTAACGCACGCGGGTCTGTTACTATCGTCTTTAAAAATTCTTCATGTAATTAAATTCTTTCCAGAAAAAGCAAAAAACGATTTTTTGCGTTGATTTTAAGAGGCTCGCGAAAAAGCCTATTTTTTCTTAGATTTTTAGTCACAATTTTCTATCATATACCTATAGGTATAAATGAACAGCTCATAACGTAACGGAGGGCTGTTATTATCAAAACCTTCATTTTTCTCTTTTTTCTTCGAAAACCGTACATTACATATTTCAAAATCAAGAAATTTTGGTCAAAATGTTTTTTTTGTTTGAAAAAATCATTCAAAATTCCGAAAACGTACTTTCTTGGCAAAGTATAGTGCTTTAAATACCACCAATTAACTTGAAATTGTCCATTTTTCAGCAAAAAATCAAAATAATCCCATAAAGCAAATTCTGCCTTGAAATGATGAAATTTAACTTGAAATTTTTGAACACGTTAACATAAAAATTTTCCGAGTCAACGCAATTTTTATTTTTCTAGATGTAGTTCTGTTCTTTAATTATCAAAATTATATAACGAAAACAATTTCTCGGCTTAATGTCCACACTTAAAACTTTGGTTGTGACGGTAAAAAATAAGAGATTCTTCAATCGATATTGATATGAATGCACTTCTCCTTATAAAATTGGTCATGCTTAGAGTTCAACAGCGAACGGAATTTTCGAGTTATTTGATTTTTATAAGACACTTTTTAATTTATTCCTTCAGATAACGATCTAACCATCTGAAAATTTTCATACTAATCTGAAGTTGGAAAAAAGTTTTTTCGACGTTTTCAAGTCTAGTTTCTTAGAAAATCAGAATAAATATATATTCTATATACGAAATAAAATATTTTACATTTGCTTCATTTCAGATCAAAGTACTTTACTGTGGTTTTATTATACTTGAAGATGGAATTAACATCCGAAACTTCGTGAAATTTTTATGATTTTAACAAATATATAAGCCCAAATACACAATGCAAAATCTTTTTTAAAATACATTGACGAATTATTATTAAGGGGAGTTCCCCAGAGCATAAAAAACTCAAATTGAATTCGATTTTTAAATGTCGGAATATCAATATTTTGACATTCTTTCGAATGAACTCAGTAGTTCTTTTGCCGTGAGATAACTAGAAATCGTTTAATTAACGGTTTCGATACTTTTTCCATCTGAACTTTTAGTTGAAGCGATCGCTGACTAGGCTCTCCGCTATCTGATATAGTTCTTTATTTGGAACAAAAAAAATTGTTCAATTTTCTCAAAATGAAAAAGAAATGTTCGCTGATTTAATATTTGACAAAAAACGAAACTTATTATCTTTTTGAACGACTAAAAACTCAAGCTGAACCCCAACCTGTAGGAGTGTGTTTCGAATCACAGAGACCAAAAAAATATTGGGGAAGTGTTATTTTGGCCAGCGGAATATCGTATCCAACCATCAAAAGTTTCCGTTATTTTGAACTATAAAAATTTTGGTGAGTTTCAGAAATTGATCATAAGACCGGAAGTGCATAATTTGGATGTCTTTTTTTGTTTTATGCAGTTGAAACAACACTGTAATCAGATTATAATTTACAAATATCCTTTGACAGGGTTACCTTCAGAGGGGAATATTTTAGCGTTCTTTATCCGGCACCACCTGGTGATAAAAAAATACAATTCTATTTCTTGACTGGAACCAAATATGAGTCTTTTACTATGCTTATAATGGTGGTTTTGACGTGAAAATGTTTTGCATGATTCAATTTAACATTCGGCACCACCTGGTGATAAAAAAAGCCTCAAAAACACCTCTTGCTTAATTTTTATTTTATATGAAACCGCCTTCAAACATTGAATTTAGATATTATAATTATAAATGTGAAAATCGCAAGAGTTTTTTTTTGAGATCAACGGTGTTTGTTCGCAAGTGATCTGAAACACACTCGTGCAGGTACGTTATAAATCATCTCGTACAGATGGGGTCAAGATAACCAATAGACAATTATGGGCCATAATTCTCATAATTTGGACAATTTTTATTAAAATTCTAAAGTGGCGCGGCTCCAGAACGAAACAGAGATTATAATTAAACATTTCATTCTTACACAAGTATTATTAAAAAGAAAATTAAAGTTATTGAGCTCCTGAAATTGAATGAAAACCCAAACCGCTGAAATTTTCATTGTGACACCATTCAGAATTTAAGTTTTTCATAAAATTTTAGAATCAAAAAATAAATGTCGAATTAAACTCTCACGAGGGATTATATCGATTTCATATAGTCTGAAGAAAGTCACACTACAAATTTATTTAATTGTTCCATTTTTAAAAATACTCAAATATGCTTATCTGTTTGCTTGTTGAAATTGCTCATCTTGATCTCAAAAAAGTTTGAAATGATGCGCCTTTCTTTTGCCTTCAGCTATCCGCCGAACGTTTGGAATAAATTAATTTTTTTTCGAATGATTTGTTTTTTGCGGAGACTGACGAAGATTTGTGCAAAGGTTTAACCTGTCCGACTTCACTTTTCCGCCGGAACTTGCTGTAATACGATCAAAGTAGTTCACATTTATAAAACCAAACTAGCAATGTCCAGCTGAACTCTATTCCGGATAAGAACGACATGCAAATTTCATTATTTTATGGGTCAGATTACGAAAATCGGTTTGATTTGTATTTAAAAGTATTTTTTATGATGATAAAATTGATTTTTCAAATTTTGACATAAATAAATGAACAATACTAATTATGTGCTTGTCGGAATGCAAACAGCTTGCGTGAGCGGGACCCTATCTTTACAGTGGGTAAATTCAACCCCATGAGCTGAAGTTTTCAAACATCAGATCTAGTTTCAGCCATGTACATTATGAGTGTGATAATAAAATTATACTCATCTCTTAATTGACCCAGATATCTTGCCGTCTTAATTTTTCACAGCGGTCAGAACTTACCTGTAACAGCCTAGTTACAAATTTATCTTTGGCGCCAAGACGGAAATTACATCAGTATTTCGTCGAATAATTAATAGTTAAATATAACTCACGTTTTCAGCGGTAAAAGTTTGTCTTACGGTAGATTGCGAATTAATCGGAAAGAAACGTGGACGCCTTGCAATATCATAATAAACGTACATATGAATTATAGATTCATAGCCGAAGGTTTCTAGTGAATTATTATTTTGACATCCGTAATTTTTCGAATGCTATTTTGAAGGTTTAAAACTTGTCAAAATTGTGTGAATTTCATCTCATAATCAAAAATCTTGAGAAATTGTTATGAAAATAGTTGGTGCTTGAAATGCTCAGTTTATGCAAGGGGCTCAATATCGTTAAAAAAGTTTCCTTTAAAAATCGACCATATAATATACATATGATCCATATTGGTGCATTCTCAGCAATATTGGCACTTTCGGCGATATAAAAACAGAAATTGAATTTTTGAGTTCAAATGAGGAACGCGTAGGCGTTTGGAATGACGTTATAATTTCAAAAGTTTTTCAATCTTAGAAGGAGTTCAAGCGTCCTGGTCAAAAATCGCCCTTATGTGGCCCAGCGCCCTGTACGAAAAATCGCTCTAATGTGACCCAGCACTCTGGGCAAAAAAGCGTCCAGATAACGCCCAGCGCGTCGATGTCGCTCGCCCGCCGCCCTTTTTTTCGACCAGCCTTTCGCCCAGGGTTTTCAATTTAACTTAAAAAAGTCGCCCGGGCAAAAAAAGTTCTCGCCCTCGCCCTGCCCTGGCCCAGCAACATTTTCGGGAAAAAGTCGCCCAGTTTGCCCTGACCAAGTGGAATTTTTTACTTGCCGATCCCTGCTTTCAGCATGGATATAATAAATATTCTTTTTATTCGGATCTGTATGATAACACCGTTTGCCTCATTGTCAACGTATTTTGTTCCTAGAAAATGTTGTCGAAATAGCCTCCGAAATATTGTCGATGTCATCTGGACTTGTTTCAGACTTATTTATGTACGAACATTTGAGATTATCTGTCTAACTTGGAAATGGACTTGCGAGACGTTGTTTTATAAATAAATTGACAAACACCTTTTTTTAAGGTTTTGAACTAAGTAACCTAAATACAATAGTTTTGATGCCAGCAAAATTTGAGTTAGAAATAATTCTTGGATTTAAACTTTAAAAGCTTAAATCAGAAAAATGTATACGCCTCTGATAAAACAATAAGAGTTAAAACAAACTTTAGTTATATCAACCGTTCACAATTTATAAAGAATGATAATCAAATCTTATTTTTACAAACATTTTGGCAGCCTTATCAAAAACAACAAATCCAGCTGTTTTGATGTTTCCGCTCACTGTTGAGTCCAACCTGGGCTTTCTCGTATGAAATAAACTATCTTGCTAATATCTTTCATCTTAAAAAAAAATATATCTGTGATTGTTTCTTAGTTTTGAAGTTCTTTATTTTCTCGGGACATTTCAATCGCTGATTTAAATTTCATAGCAGACAGCAGATAAAGGATTTCTGAAAAAAACATTAATTGTTAATTAAGAATACGCGCAATACGATCAAGATTCGTCAACTTAGTTTTGTAAATTTTATTATACTCGTTATGGACTTTGTTTTATCATTGGACAATATGTATGCAGAAACAATCAAACTTCATAAACACGTTCGCCGTCTCTTTTTTGCCGTCTTTATTCGTTTACGTTCTTATCGGTCAAACGCGAACGTGTATCACAAGAATATATATCTTCTTATAGATAGATATTTCCACTTTATGCATCCTGCTACGATTTGTTTATCGGGAGTCAACAGTTTTCTTAATTCCGACCTGTCTGTTAGCATTATGCGTAATTTACGATCAGTAAGGGGATACTGATCTCTGGTTTAAAGAGGCGTATGACTCATACGGTATTGGTTCTACCGACCAAATTATCTATAAAAATTTTAAAATTTTCTGTAAACAAAGTTAAAAAATAACGTTTGCGTGAATAAACCACTAAAACTTTAAAATATCACCTTGATCTAAACCAATTTGCTGACCAGTGTCAACGTGAGTTTCTTTGAGCGTACTTTCGATAAATTTGAGTTTTTTTTTAAATTATTCTGATGGGTCTTCCAAAAAATCAAATTTCGAGTACTGGGTTTAAATGTTCAAAAGTGCCCAAAGAAATGTTTTGTTTTTGTGTTAACTACATTTCAAGAAAATTTGACCGAATTGTGTAATTTTTCCAAAAAGGGGAATATTTTTCCGACGAATAATTGCCAAAAAACGGTGGTTTTTTTTCGATTATTTAGAAGGAATATGAAAAATTTGGAACTTTTGCTTGTGAAATTCAAACGCACGTTATTTGTAGAGTTTATTTTCAAAAAATAAAAGAACCATCAAAAACGCGAAAATCTTAATTTTCTGTTGTTGATATGATGTAATTGCACTTTCAACCATCACCAATCAATTTCAATCATTTTGAATGTCCACAAGACTTTATAAAACAAGCCACCAAAAGCTCCCTTAGTCTCCTTACAAAACAAGATAATAATGAATTTTGATTAAATATAGCCAATCACAATATATTACCAAAAAGGCAACGAGAGAGTTCAGCTCAAATAGCATGAGGCTTTTCACGTCTCCTAAATGTCCCATAAACGTTACAAAATCAGATTGCATCTTATCGCAAATTGTTAGCATATTTGTTTCATATTTCGACAAATGGATTTTTAATCAACCATTGCCCAGCAAATTATCGACTGATCATAATTTTGTTTCAAAAATTCTGCATGAAATTTAGTTTTCTAACAAAATGTGACCGTGTTCAAATGCACTTTTGTGTCCAAATTAATAATATTTCATCAAATCATAGAAGTTTGGTTACTTTAAATCAAATTGGAATGCTATCATGTAATATTTTATTTCTTTTGGAACGTTCTCAAACGTTAATATATATTTAAATTGACTAATTCGCAAATATTTGAACACATACAACCAGATCCCAATTGCCAAATAACCTCCAAATACCTAAAAATGAATAAATTAGTGATCTTTCAAATTATTTATGTTTTTCTGGAACTTGGATCTATCCTCTCTGCAGTTTTTACCATTCCTTTTTTTGCAGTCCTAGATCTACAAATTTATTGGATATTTTCAATGTGCTTTGGATTATTGTTGACCATGTAAGCATAATTTAATTTGACATTTTAGGTATAAATTAATTTTTTTAAATTTAACAGAATTTTTCCTCAAAGTAACTTATCATGATGTGATATAAATCAAAATCAATTTGATAGAATAAGTTCTCAGCAGATGGTTCTCATGATTTGAACTTGAACGGCAACTCTTGTCAAAGTTGTGATATTGCCAAAGCAATACATAAATATTTTTTAATGGCTTAATGCAAAATTTTACCTGCATAATTTTAAGTCGAAAATTTGGATATCTCCTTTCAATGAAAACTAACTAAAATTATTTGCTTCAATTTGCAAATTTTCAAATAATTATTTGTCGAGAAAATTAGAAAAATCTGTTAAGAATACAAATGATCATTATTGGAAGCTGCTTTCAGTTTGGGGTACCATTTATTGAAAAAACGTTTCAGACACAATTCAAATCATAATTTGAAATCTAAATTCAATCTCGAATACCAAACAAATATTAATGCATACATTTTTTTGTTGATTGTTTGCTATTTCATTTGATAACATAAAATACTTTTAATAAATCATGATTATGCTCATTGTTTTATAGACTTTTTAAACATAATGAATATTTTTCGACTTTCGTCTTTGTAAGTGCTGCTCACAAGAAAGTTTAACAGAAATTATAGGAAGTTTGTAATTTTCGTTTCTAAATAAAATCTAAAAAATTATAACATTTTCATTCTGGAACTTTTTTGGGTAAAAGAAATGGATATAAGACGAGATTGAGATTTGTCTCATGATGCTGGTATAAAAGGCCGTAATTAAAAAGCGTTTTTAATGCGGCGCATCAAAGATTTTTCTTCGAGCTACTTTTCACCAGCGCTGACAAAAAATAAGTCGAAAATTATGCAACAATAAAAACCTTTTTTGAAAAAAAATCAATCTTTCATTATGTTGTATTGCTTTCGAAATGATTGATTTATTAAAATTCATAGTAACATAAAAACGATATTTTTTAAATTTTGCCGGTTCGAGAGTGTAAACTCATTTTGGGGATGCAAAAACCTGACGGTACCCCCTTTAGAAAAATGCTAAACACTTGAAAGCAATTAACATGATAAATGGGCTGATTGTATTTTCCGTGGCAGTGACGATATCCATGTATCATTACAGTACAGGTTTGAAAAATTACACTCCATACGGGTATAGCAGACCGTATGGACCATACGGAAATATATTTTTGTTGACTTGGTTATGGCTGGAAATAATTGTCCGATTAGTCGAATCATTTCTAAGAATATACGAGAAGAATTCAGATGCAACAAAAATTGATGCAGAGAAAGTGCAAAAATTGTAATTTTTCCTCAGATTTATCATTAATAACTATTTGCTGTTTAATAAATGTCATTTTTGAATTTTCTGGTCTTTCTGCTCACCAGTTTGTGTTCATTCTTTCGGAACGAACAATTTAAACAATCTGTGAATAAATTATATAATGTCAACCATCTTCGTGAAATTGTTGTTTCCAGGGCAAGCCAAGAGAGCAAACTTCTAGAAGCAAAGGTGTTCTTTTTAATGATAACTGTGAACTACTAGCATGAGTCAAAAAGTTTGAAACGCCGTTCAAAATAGAAATGTTTTTCTGCTGAAAACTCTTTAAAACACATGCCTTATTTAGGGCCGCGCTCTTTGACGAATTTTAACGCCACTTGGCTCGCAGGCCTTAGGAGATTAGCGTGGGCTTATAAGTAGATTGAGATTACAACTCTTTTCAAGCGTTCAACCTATTCGACTCATGTTGTAAAAAAATAAATTTTGATCTTGTTCCAAATCAACTGTCTTCCTCAGTGGTTTTGTTTAGAACCACCGAGAAAAGCATACTGATTGCCTATTGCTTATAAATATTGTTGTTTCAGACCCTGATTTCTGTTTGGCAAAAATGTTGACATAAAGATACAAATTTTATGCAATAAAAATGTTTATACGGTATATTGTACGGTATATACGTACGGTATTTTGTTGATATGAATTAAGGGCTCTTATTAACTGACAAATTGTGATTATTTGAAGAATGCAGAATCCGACCATTTGATTCCAGATCCGACCGGTAAAATGGGTCTTTTCTGCAATCCAGGAGTTTGATTGGATGCTCGTTTCCCGCGTTGTTTGTACCATTTAAATAGTCACGACCTTTTTGCTGTGAACTGGGGGCCCTTACGGCAGTAACCGACGGGTTTGACTTTTTTCCGAACATCAGTCCTGTTTTAACGGACAGCCTGACGATACTGACATCCTGAAATATAGTTGATTTTTATCTGAAATTTTTCAAAAAAAGTATTTGAAAGTTTGTATGATCGTACGTGTCGTGATACTGGTTAAAAAACACGGATTTTTGACCAAATTCGTATCATTTAATTGAGTGATGAGATGTCAAAAATATTTTATTTTTCCAACGTACACTAATAATGATTATTCAAGAAGATCTATCTTATTGGAAATTTAATTTTTGGTCTATTTGCTCAAAATCGACAAAAATTGCATCTTCAATTGACTGTTCTCGGTGTATTACGCATTTATGCAATTTCATTTGAAGCACTGATATCAGATTTCTTTTTTCAAACAAAAATTCATCACAAATGGTGTGTTATAGGTTAATTTAGGATCCGTTTTCAAATATCTTGTTTTGTTTTTTTATCCGAGACGTTCAAAGTTTTAATTGCGTCTGATAAGACAGATTTCCCAATTTTTCTGATCATTCTCTAAATTTTTTGTTAAAAAATTAATTTTATTTTTATTTTTATACAATTTGAAAACTTGACTACCAAATGCAATAAAAAATGAAAATTTTGATGCAGCAGTTCAAAAACGACAGCGTTAAATAATTCGAAATTTCTTCAAAAAATTTTTGTTCGAATTTTTCTTTGGAATGAAATCGACAACAAAATTTCGAGTGCCGAAAAATTAACTTTGTAGCATGTGTAGATCTCCAGTTATAGACCTCTGTTGGTAAGTTACCAATGGTAACCTCCTTAATCCAAATAAAAATATTCCGCTTTGTTTGTTCTAACAATAATTTGGTTCAAAATTCCACAAATATGAGATCGATCATAAATTAATTCCATATACGGTGATATTTGTGTTATCTGCTCTTTGAACGACAAAGCCATATAATGCCATGTATCATTCACGTGTTAATTAAAGAAGTTTGAACTCCCGATACGAAAATATGTCTTAAAAGTCAGAACTATTGATCTTATACATTTTGGGCAGAAATATTAAGATATAATTGATATCGAAACCTTCAGCAGGAAGCCAATTGTTCTTGCATGGACAAAAAAGATATTTTTACTAAGTGTACACAATAATCTTACGTGTACACAGAAGATGAACGTTTCTTATTGGAGGCAGAATAAGGAACCAACTTGCTCTTGTTAAGGGTATGGACCATACCGTATGGTGGTTCTTCCATTTTTTGCAGTTGTTGAACGCTTTAACCAACCAAGATAACAAAAAACAATTTGAAATTTTGCCTTTTTTTTATTTTTTCTAAGTATTTTTTCTCAAAATTAGTTCAAAAATAAGTTTGTGCTCAATTGACCCTAAAATTCCAAATATCGGCGTTGACGTAAGCCCAACTTTCTCTTCAGTAGTTTCCTCAGACTTTCTTTTGAGATTTCTCCACGTGACGTTTAAAAATTCATATTTTGAGTTGAGAGTCGAAATTGAAAAAAACAGCTCGCCAGAAGTTAAAATTTGTTTTGAGCTACATTTTGCGAACATTTGAGGCATTTTTTATTTAAACCTAGGGGGAGATAGATTTAACGATGACCGAAGTTAAAAAAACGGTGGTTTATCGCATATTCCAGTAAAAATATAGCACGTATCGACCGAAACGCTTTTACAGAAGTTTTAAATCCTTAGTATACAGGTTATGTTAAAATTAAGGTTTATTTCAAAATAAATCCTGAGAGGAGATAAATTTTCCGTTTTGGATCAGGTCTCCCTGTCTTGCTTGTGTGTCTGGGAGTGTGTGCAAGCAAAAAAATTTTCGAAACATGTTCAACGCAAGATGAAGGCTAGTTTCACAGCCGGGCTAATGATAATAATATCCTTGAAGCCCATTTTCCATCCCTATCCAAAAATTTTTCCTATATTTAGCTGTGGACAGGGATAGAAAGAGGGATTAAAGCCATCCCTTTTGGTAGCCTGGGGTATTCCTTGTGAATTGAGGCTCAAACAAAATAAAATCAGAATATTATTCTTATTGATTTGTTTCCACGATTTTGATTTCTCTAGACTTTCAAAGTTTAAATTGTGGTTATTGTTAACTCTATTTCTTCACATGAAAACGGAAGAAAGCGAAGCAAATTCAAAATACGCTGGTGGTTATTTTAACCCAATACATCGTCTTCATTTTAAGCATTCAAATCAAAATTAATCGATTTTAAGTAATTAAAAGTACAATTTCGGAAGAGAAAAAATC
>SCLH01001007.1:87510-99078 GCA_004367855.1 Oikopleura vanhoeffeni | reverse complement strand
TTTTGAGTGGCTCCTCTTTGGAGTCAGGGAACGGATTCAAACAAACCCTCTCATTTAAGTGTGCGAATATTTTGTATCGGGTAAGGAGTTAATGGTACTACCACCATTATTTTTTAGTGAATAAACTTCATTTGATGTTCGAAAATGTATGAAACTGCCTTCACAAGAAATAAACAAAGTTTTCTTAAAGGGGTGCATATACCCGGCGATTTGAGTCAATATCCTCTATTTCCACACTTTTTGTTTATTTCCCGGCCCCTGATGAGGAAAGTAGTTGTGTTTTAAGTAGTTAGGGCCGGGATTTAACAAACAGTGTTGATAGGGTGATATAATTCCGGAAAATAATTTAGTTAGTCTATCTGTTTTGTTTCTTCTGAATTGTGAGCTCAATTCAAATAAATGTGTTCCAGCTCACTAAAATTATTTTGTATATTATTTAAGTGAGATGTAAAGTTAGAATTTTGCGACTTTTTGAATTCGTAAAAAATCACAAAATTCAAAAGATCATGAAAGGCTTTTCCGCATTTCTCGTCAAAAATTTTTTTTCTTTTTTTAATTGAAAATCTATTTGGTCAAGAAAGAGAAAATTGCCAATTTAACTTTTTTTCATGAATGCCTATATTTTTGACCGCTTGTTTGAAAATGTCATGAATCTTTATTTCCATCTTTTGTCGGACTTTTTTCAGAGATAGTTATTGGAATTTTCCGCAAATCAAGTTTCAAATTTTTGTCATTAGTTTTATTTATTTAGGAAAATTCAGTTAGAATGCCACTTGTAAAATTTCTGCTTCTATTTTAGGTTTCCGTATGTCAAATGATGGAGAGTCAAGCAAAATGTTGTTTCAAGTACAACTTAATGAAATTTAACAACACTGTGGTTGGTACGACCAGTTAGTTTTTTTTTTCTTTTTTGACCTTTTTTCATATTAAAAAAATTGATTGCAAGAAAAATTATCTTATGGTCGCAAGTTGATTTCAAGCCACTGTTTGCGCATTTGAAACCGTTATATCTGAGTTTAATTGTTATGATGGTCTTAGAAAAGAATCTAAGTCGGGTTTAGTTGGAATGATTTTAAATTTGAAAAGTGGTTTTTTATATTTTTACAGATGCTCAATTATTGGTTAGAAATTAAACTATAAACGTTTGCAAGAATGGACACATATAATTTTAGGATAGAAAATTAAGTAATTCAAATTATCAATTTTCAACATTGGTTTTCAGAAAATTGGTATCAAACTGCCGGACTTATTGGCACCCCTTAAGTTTGACTTTGTATAATTATGTATTAAACTTTCTGCTTGAACTGCCGGTCAGACACCGCATTCTTTTGCAAACGAATGTATCGATTTACCAACATTTATGTTTCAGCAGAAAGTTTTTTAACATGTTAAAATAAAAGTTCCCAACGCTTGAAGGATTTTCATGACTACAAGGAAAATTATTTTAAAACTTTAAAGTCGGAAATTTTTGGGATGTTCTGTGGGCAATTTATTTTACCATGTTGAGTTTTATTTTTGGTCATTGGGTTCTGCAATTTACGGCATTTTTTATGTAAGACTTCGAAGAATGCAAACGTTAACACTATTAATGGAAGTTATGATTTCGTCGGGAGAAATTTCTTTTCTGAAGTGAGTATATCTTATTATTTTGAGCATTGCTTGCTTATTCCCATGGTTCTCGCGGTGTATGCGAAACCATCGATATATTTTTTTTTATTGTTTGCTTTGAGAGGAATTAGGATCGGAAAAACCGATTCCGGTTGATTGTTATATATTCAACTCGATTATCCTTTCAGAACACTTTTTTCTAATTTTACAGCAACTCGTGTATGTTGCTATAAGTTTAATGATTTCTAATTATATTTTTTATTGAAAAACTCATTCTTTATTATTGGCCTACGGTCCTGATACCGTTCATTTTGGAATTTCGACTCATCGGAGACGCACAAATAAACTTGTCCTGTTTGGTCTTCCGAACCGGATCGAATTTCTTTTCAATTTTTGGCTGCCGTTCTAGCGTGGGCTTTAGCTGAACACAATGTATTTTTTTCACAGGAAATGATATTATGTTCAGAATTTTGGCAGTGAATATAAGTGGTTAAATAACACATAAAATATGTTTCTTTGAATTTTATGTTTCACATCGTTGCGGTCATCGAATTTTCTCGTTGCATGACCAGTTTCAATTCACTCTGGCGTTACGTTGAATTCTCTTGGCATATTTCGGATAAAAGGAGATTCATAAGTCGAAAGAAGATAAATCGAACCAAAAAATTATCAGAAATTACATCCGAAAAAGCAAGACTCCAGTTAGGCAATAGCAAAACATTCAAACCGTTAATCCATGCGTCATCCAATTCAAGTGTTTATATATTATTCTATACAGTGGATTGACTGTTAACAGAGTCCCATTTTGCTACAAAGGGAGGCCACATATCGATCATTATGCCTGTGCACTTTGGAAAAACTTTATTTGCCTAAGCTTTAAAAATTTGCTTAAAAAGGGGGAAATAAGTTTTTTTTTAAAGTTACCCAGGCATAAGTGATCGATATCCGCTCCGTCACATCACCGAATAATTAATTTAAGCCGAAAAACCCCCATTTCCACGAGTTTCAGCTACTCCTGCCTTGTGTTCACAATTATGCTTTTATAATTTAATTTATTGCGTTCGATGTTTACGTAATTTTTAATTATGGCAACATTTCGAACGTCTCACAGTTTTATTAAAAAAAAATTAATATTCTTTATCACTTATGGGCACATTTTGTTCAATTTCCGTCGGATTAAGTTAAACGTTAAGTGTGTTTCACAGTAAGATGAAGGGATATGCACAAAGTTAATAAGTAGATGTCGTCAGTGCCAAATAATGTCATCCGAATTTCTTCCGAAAGTGTTTTTAGCACATTTTTTTTCGCAATAGATTGGACCCTAATATACCAATCCGCTCATGTAAGGTGATTTTACCCAAAGCTAACCTTGGACGTCCACTTTTCGTTAATTCACTAAAAAAGAAGTCTCTATACAAGTTCGTTTCATTCAATTTAATTCTTTTTTAAAATTATTGGTTTTGGTTTGAAAAAAAGGGGGCGATTTCAGCCGATACTGCAATAATTTGTCAAGATCAAATCTTTAGTCAGGTTAAAACTTAAAGCTCCCCTGTCCTTTCGCAAAAAAAGTTTATCAAGTTTAAAAATAAACTAAATCTAAAGGTGAACATGATAATTCAAACAAGTTTGTTTAATTTAGTTTTCAACCGCCATTTCGGCTTCGATGTAATAAATGAGCTCAAACAGGGCTAAAATACGTGGTTAAAAAAGTGCTAATCTAATTATCCAATAATTTATCGAAAAAATTTCGATTTTCCAAAGATTTTTCAACCTCATTCGTATCTTGACTTTCGCACTATGGAAACGTTTTCGCAACGGTATCCCCTACCTGTAGCGAGCTTCCAATAACAATCATTTGTGCTTCAATAAAATAATTATTAAATAGTGTGGAATTTTTCACTGCATCATGACTTAAGGGTTTAAAATTTTGCTTTTATTGATGAAAAGTAACTCAACAGTCTCAATAAGAAAAATTAGTTTGCCAGAGATTAAGTATATCCCGGAATAAAACTACTGACACTTGATCAAACAACTGCAATATAATTGCATTTTTTGAAGGTTGAATTTTCTAACGTAAGGCACAATGGACACAAAAAAAAACCAATAAATGAGAGAAACATTACTCTTCTGCTCTTAGTACCCTTGTATTGTAACTTCAATGAGTGTCCATTTATTTGAGTTTCGAAAATATGAATGTGAAAATGAAGGCGAAGATAGCATTTTGAACCTTTTAAATAAGCTCAAGAATACGTTGCAGTAACAAAAATAAAGGATTTTTGTTTAATATGTATCTTGACAGATACTTGTCTCAATGAAATGTCTTTCAGGGTACTCGCCATCAATACAAGACGATTTTTTAGTTTTTTTAGAAAAATATCTGGAATTGCACCCATCTCCTCGATCCAAAAACTTAAATATTGATTTGGTATTAGTAAAGTTATTAAATCTTGGTTCAATTACTGATTGCGAGACGACACCGAGGAACGATTTCTTCCAAAATTGAATGAATTCCCTTTATTTGCCCGCCTCCGCAACTATTTATCCCTCAAACACACGGAGGGTAGAAAATGACGCGTCATTTAACACAAGTCATCCGATTTGGTTTTTAGACAGCTGAAACTAGCACAATTATTAATCTACATAACATTAAAAATTGTTTTCAAAAGGAACCAATGTTTTTATTTATATAATAAAACTGAAATTGCTTCAATTATTGTTTTTGGTTAAACAATGAAACAAAGGTCTGAAAAGAACAAATTAAAAACATGGTCTGAATTCGACCAAATTTTTATTTTGTATTATTCACTTGATATTTTGCACAGTTGAGGTATTTAAAAAACCTAAATTAGCTAAGTCGTTTTGAAAAACCGCGTTGTCTTCTCACCCCCGTTGTTTTTAGGGACCAAAATCTTGCGGGAGAGGGCTAAAGGGTTATTATGATTAAAACAAAGTCTACTTCTCCGTTTCGGTATTCAGCCAGGATAATTCTTTCAAATTTACGATACCACAGAATACGAAAGACCGGTTCTGTTACTCACAAATTGCGAAAATATTATAAATCTCGCCCAATTATCAGCGAAATATGAATCAGAGACCGTGACAGTTTTGTTCCTTATCTTTTGAATACTTTTAAACTTTCGAAAAAGTCATTTTGATTTATTTGTTCTGAAACTACAGTTTAGTACTATTAAGTTCAGATTTTTGATTTGCGAAACTACCTAGCTTTCGGACGCTCAAATGCTTTTAACCAAGCGAATGAATATAAAGTATTTTATATGACAAGAGGTATGGGCCATACCGTATGCCCATACGATATGGGCCATTGGACATCCTCATTATGTATTGGGGTAAAATACCGCCATGATTTCAAATTGAACAATAATTTTGGTAAGCAAGACCTAAAATGAAAATTGCCATCATTTTTTTTGCATCTTAATTCATGAGGGGGCACATCTTAAATTGAAAGGTGTTACCCCCATGTATGTTCTTTATCATTAAAAAAGCAAACTTCATTGAAATTCAGCTACATGTGAACCCTACAAGCCAAGAATCAAAGGCCGCAGCCAAATAAAATCGATACACCGTTAATATGTTGATGAAAACAGAAATGTCCCAAATAAACAAGCCCGCATAACGTATTCCAAATAAGATAAACAATGTTGCCTATTATTAATTTTTCATTTTTTTTACAAAGTCTTGGTTAAATCCGTTATATTTGGCGTTATAGATTTTACTGCTGAGTCAAAATAATTATCTATATTTGATTACGTAGTCAACAATTTTCCGGAATCGAATGATATTAATTTGCATTATTATGAAACGATTCATTTTATTGTACAGACAAACAAACAAGAAATTTTCTGTCATTCATAACCGGTTATTGTTTCATCTACGTAATAATATTCTTTCCAATATTTGAAAAAAATAATTAAAAACATTTTGAAATACTATTGGCAGCAAATTTAACATCACGGACGTAACTCAAAATGCGCGACCAAATTTTAAAAATTACTTTTTCATAAAGAAGCACCAGTAAATGGTGAGTTAATTGTTGGGTATGTGAACGTTTTTGTAATCATTTTTCAAGGATCAATTTAACCCCCTTCACCATCCCAAAACCATTGGAATTTCCCTCACAAGCCAAAAACGTCCCATTCCGGGGACGGCCTACTTTTGAGCGGTCGGCGGATAAAATAAATGCGAATAGAATATCTTCTTATTGGATCTGACCCAAGATTCAAGGTAGATTTAAATTGGAGACCAATCAATTTTTTAAATTTCAATTGTGGGTTGCTCGAATAAAAGCACAAGGAAATAATAGGTTAGTTTATAGTTGCATCAGAAAAACCTACATTTTTTCAGAAATCACATATGATTACAAAAGAGTGGACATCTCAATGCGTCTGCAAAACAAGTTTTTGTATCCCCTTCGAGCCACTAATGCAACGCACTAAATCAGAAACTAAATTGAATACAATAAGTTTTTGATGAAACTTTGAAGAGCTCATCACGGTGAATCGAAAAACATAATAAAAAAATTTCCAAATTAATTAATCTTTATTGATACGAATCCATATACGCCATAAAATGAACCTTTTATTTTAACTTTTTTCAAAAAACGTATTTTTTTCAGAGTGATACGCAACATCATATAAATAACTTCAAACCTTGCGCTTTCTGATCTGTTTCTCTGATGCAAAAATATCTTCTCATTAGTTCTACAACATGATAACTCTTTTTTTCTGTAGAAACAATTACGATTAGAAAATTGTAAGCAACCTATTTTTGAAGGATAAAATAAATTTAATGAGACAAAGTGTTCGGCCACTAAAAATAGGATAAACTGAGGTTGTGGGGTCAGCTGTAAAGCTTGATTTTCGGCATGATATCCAAGTTAAATCAGCTTCAGCTGTGCACTTTGTCGCTTTGCATCGAATTCTAACTTAAATTCAAACTAATTTATTTTGAAATTAATTATTCGCGCAATCAAATTTTTTATGTTAGTTTTATTAATCACGAGAAATAAAACTCTCAATAAAGACCAAGAAATCAAAATATAAGTATCGGAGCAGCCCTGAAAAATTATTTCTAAATCTTAAGTTCCTCAAGAATTTTGATTTTAGTGTTGTCGTATTAACCGCTAGATTTTTTTACGCAATTCGGCAAAAAAGCCTTTAAAAAACAAGGAGAAAGACAATACTTTGAACTGAGTCGTATCAAATTTCTTAAAAGCATAACAGAAGAAGAAAGTGCAAATTTTATATGATCTGTTTGAATTAAAGGTCTGTGGAGTATTATTTCTGTCTCGTTTTAGGGGGTAACTGGTCGCATTTAAAGACTCGGGAACATGAAAATTTTCAGGAATAAGTTTTAAAAATGTTTTTTTTCTGAAATATGGAAATTACAAGCATTTGGTACTCGTTTTATTTTGATACAGTGGCTAGGAAAGCACTTTTCTGATGAGTTTAAAAAATATTTCGTATGAAAAAAAGTTTGAATTTCTTGATTTTTCGAAATTTAAAACCACGATATTACAGACAATACGGTTCAGAAATGTTAGACAAATCAAACTTGGTGTTTCTGCACGGATAACTCTTCAGCTGCACATATCGGGTTTTCCGAATGTGTGACTCTCGAAAATGCCAGGAGGAGTAGTATTTTTCCCGAGGACTCAATAAGTCAAAAGATTTTGGTGATTACTGAGAGCAAATTTCAGATCAATTTTCACAAAAATACCCAACTTGGTGTTTTGTAATCACGGTTCTGTCCGGGTTTATTCTGAGTCATCGAAATCATTGTTGTACCCTAAAAACTCAGGGGGAGTAGGCTTTTTGAAAAGTGAAAATAGTGCCACTTTGAAAGGTACGGTTCTTTGATTTTGTTCGGCCCATCAGGAGACCTTTTGATTTGTTTTGTGAAGCAAGATAATTTTCAATATCCTTAACTGAAATTACATATGTTGTCTGCTGTTTCTAGTACTTCATTGAGGCGACGCACTGAAAACTCCCTGTTTGTTGGCCTTAAAATGGACCGAGTACTCCTTAAGGGTGTTTTGTCTTTCGAGAGGTTTAACTCAGAGGGTATTAATGCAATCCAGTTTTTTATTCGATATTTGAAAATTTTGACAATTTTGTATAATCATGGTGAATCTCAAAAATAAATATTCGGCGGTTAAAATTCTACAGACACTTCCTGGGTCGAAAAAAGTCAATCTCGTACAATAGTGTACGATGAGTGCGTACAGGTTAACAGCTTTCATTTATCTTTTATAATCATTTTCTGTTTAAAAAAATAAGAATTCCACATCTTAATTGAGGTGTCATGCTTTTTAGGGTTAATGTTTTTTTAGTGATGGTTCCGAAATCGGAAGGAAACTGCAATATATTTAGCCGCAACGCCAATAATATCAGTTAAAGGGTAAAAAGTTTTTCGGGTAAGGGTGTTTCGGGTTCGAGACCCGAAAAATTAAATAATTGCAAATATTCGGTTTTTCGGGTTATTTGATGAATTTTAAGAAAAGTCGACATTGCCGAAAAACAAGAAAAGATGATCGAAATAATACAAAAACCAGTTAAACTTTTAGAAAGTTTAGACTCTGAATTTTGAAGTCAAATCGTCAAAAATCGATCAGATCTAGTCGTTTATTTTCAACTTTTGTATATTTGACGATCAAGTTTTCTTAATTTAAGGGTCAAGTGGAAATCAAATACTTACATGATGGTTTATCATTGATTTACTTGGCTTTAAAATTAAAATAAACATTTAAAACTTCAGCAGAAATAGTTGTGCTAAAATCTGTCAATTTGATAATTTTTACCCATTGGTCCAAACAACTTGTAGTGAGCTACCTATTGAATAATAAAATTATCCTGAAATCACCATAACATCACGTCAAGAAGTGAATTAAGGTAATTTAAAAACGTGAGCTGCTAAATCCAGACTGAAATTCAATATGATGACGTAAAAGTACAAAAATATTTCTAAACTCCTTAGTTTTTGATCTTTCAAACTCAGCAGAAATGCAGACGATATCTTTAACGATGTAAGAAATTTCTGAATATTGTTAATACATATTAGATTCCTCAAATATATCCGTTTATCACTTTTTGGTTAGAATGCGTAGCCACAACGTTAAAATCACACGTTAAAAGAAGTAGTGGCTACGCATTCTAACCAAAAAGTCATAAAGGGATATGCAAGTTTATTTGTTTCACGATCAAGTATTCTTTGTTTTCCGAGGCTTTATTAAACCCGCGTGTTTTTTAATGTATCTTTTGGATTTTGATGATGCGCAAACCAATTGGTTTATTTTCAGAATTAATTAATCTGAAAAATTTGGTTATTTTCATTAGCACTTTTTGAAGTTCCTTAACCCTTGTGATCAAAGAGCCACAATTATGGCTCGAGCATACCTAAAATCATTCAAAAATTTTTCGAATGTTTGGTTCCAGTGGGTCAATGGTAAAATGTAAAAAAGTGAAAATGTAAAAATTTTACATTTTTCCCTTTTTTGGGGTAAAATGTAAAAGGTAAAATGTAAAAATAAAAAATCTGGATCCAAAAGGTATAAATGTAAAAATATATTTCTGATGTGAAATGTAAGATCACTAAAATCATAACAAACCGTATAGCAGTGAAAAAATGTTCGAGGAAAATGTAAAAGAGTAAAATGTAAAAAAATATATTCCATAGAAAAATGTAAAAAATATATAATGGAAAAATTAGTTAATACGTTAAAATAAAATGCGCTGCCAATCAGTGGATTGCACGAGGACCTTTTAACCCCCTCAACACCCAAGACGCCAAATTCGGGACGCTGGAGGATTTTTAAATCCTCAAAACGAGATAAAAAATAATTAATCCCACACCTCCAATGAAAAGGTGTCATAGAGTCGCAAATTTCTTTCTAAAAATGGGTTTAAAAAATTTGATAGCGACTAGCAGTTCAAAAGATCAAGTTTTTCCTACTTGTTTTATGATTTCGTCCAATTTTCGTAAAAAAAATCAATAGCGTAAAACGACACATAAAATAAACATCTGCAGAAGACCTCAGATTAGGAAATTNACAAAAAGCAAAATGTTCATCTTTTTTCGCAATGCTTACTCACTTTTTCCGGTAGAGCGTGAAATTATGCTCCAGATTGACATCTCAAATTTTATATACCCAAACGATCACGTGGTGTAACACCGGAAATGGAGGTGCCCGAAAACTCGAAATATTTCAAATTAATGATTTATGGTTTTCAAAAGATGCGCTAGCATCAACTTTGTGGAAACGGTATGGGTCTCAGATGACCACAGGTGGTGTTAGACGCGATTCCATGATTTGGTGGTGTAAACAACACCTCTTTTGACCCCGGAAATGAAACCGCATGATCAAATTAAAGAAAAGACATATTTTAAATTTTTTGAAAAATCGGATAATGGTTGTTAAGGGTGATCAAAATGACAAAAATTGTCTAAACCCCCTCACACCCAAAACCATTGAAATTCCCCTCACACCCAAAACGCCATTCGGGAACGCCACTTTGGGCGGTTATTGCGAAGATAATAAATGCGATAAAACATTCATTATTTTTAGTGACACAAGATCAAGGATAGACTTAAATTGGAGGCTTATAATTTTTCTTTAATTTTAATTCTGTTGCTCGATAAATGCAAACGATTAAGAACCGGAACAACGGATTTTTTCTTATAAAAAATCAAAATAAAATTCAAAAATAATTTTTGAGATGGTGGTTGGGTTTCGGCAGATTTGTCAAATTGTTCTCCATGGAGTAAAGGGAAAAGTCCAAACATGTTTCGACGCTAAGACCCAATTTTTGCTGAACCCGTTTATTTTTTCGAGTTTATAACAAATAAAAAATGTATTCGGTACTGAAATACCCTTCACCCACAACCACTGTCAATTGGCTTCAAACCTAAAGTTATTCCCGATTTTAAATCGCTTGCAAATTCTGAAAAGTATTCAACCACACCCCCCCCAAACTATTAAGAAAATTAAATTTAAGGGTGCTTAAGAATAAAATTCATTAGTATTTATTAACGATGAATTTTAATTAATTCTGATCTAATTTTGGTTATTTTTTAGAATAATTTCTTGCTGATGAAATGGTTCGAAAATACCTTTCCGCTCATTGAGTCTCCCATAACAGCAATATTAATTTTTTCATGCTTCCACTTGTTCATCTTTTTTCGCAGAATTTTCTTCACACCACTTATCCCATTACCGCCATTTTCATCGATTTCTCCAGCAACCTGCTTGGCTAATTTTTTCTCCATTTTGAGGTCACGTTCGGACAAATAAAGGGCACCATATTTTGGCTCTTCGAAAGCTGGATCGGCTGGTTCGTCAAAATCGTCAGAATTTACAGAAATTGAAGATTCGGAGTATGTTGCAGAATCTTGTCGCTGATGTGTAGGCGTTTTTTCTTTTTTCTCTTCTTTTGGTTCAATTGCTTTTAAAAATTCTTCAGCTTTTGTTTGGCGGGCTAAAAATTATTTGTTAATAAATTGGACTAAAATCAAAGCATTATTGATGAATTGTGGAAAATAACATGCAAGAAGCATTCTCAGTGAGTTCAGTTTTTCAGAAAATTTCAAATTTGAATGCCAGAATTATTTCAGATCATTTTTTCGTAAATTTACGCTTTGAAAATCAAGGTATATTCTTTTAAAAAATTTACTCTGACACCAAACCCTACCACCAAACCAGTAAGTAAGAGTTTAAGACTTATAACTTGACCAAAACACCAATATGATGGTTTATCTACACATTTAACAATTTCAATTCAAAATTCAATTCACACTAACTAACCATTAATGGAAACCCAGTTTTCGAAACTCTTTTTAGTCAAAAAGTGAAATCCGGTGCTCTCATTGGTCAAAAGGGGGTTTCCATAAATGTTTAATTGGTGCATATAATATGCAAATGACAAAGTTCACGAAAAACAAATATGC
>SCLH01001007.1:50636-71315 GCA_004367855.1 Oikopleura vanhoeffeni | reverse complement strand
AAACACCTATTTGTTATAGTGATTCAAAAAAGTGTAATTTGACCCCCTAGGTGGTTTCAAATTTCAAAAATATTGTTGCCAAAAAATTTCTATTGAAAAACTACCCTAAAAAGTATATTTACAAAAATTTTCAGTGATGGATTCTGTCAAAAACCATTTTGCCGGTTTTGACCGCCAATTATCGGTGAACCGGTTGACCGAGAAAAAAACAAAAATTTTTCCGTGTCAGAAATTTACTTGGCTTCATGATACAAAAAACCGTTTGTCGATATCTCATATGGCCTTCGAGTTATTCGACCGACAAGGGTGGGTTGCCCTAAAAAAAAAGCTACCTTATGCATTTTATCGACTTTTTTAACATTTAAAATATCCTGTCGAAATCTTTTTCGGACAATTGTATTAAGTGACTCGTCATGACGCTCTTATCTTGATTTCAGTCAAATATCGGTTTCAAATTAAAAAAAATTGGGTTTTTCTACAAATAAAAATTTAGATTTGTATCTTCGTAAAATGTCTGAGGTCATTGAAAACATAAATCCTGACGAATCTTCATTTGTCTACTTTGCTCCTCAGCATGTTCATTATCCCCTTCAAGCACTTGAAAAATTCTTAGTAAAATATGATTGGATAAAAGACGACAATCGGCGAAATTATGCGGCAATGGTTTCCGCTTTAGATGAAATGATCGGAGATGTTGTAAAATTATACAAGCAAAAAGGACTTTATAAGGACACAATCGCCTGGTTTGTAGCTGACAACGGGGGTGAAACCAGAGATGGTGGAAATAATTGGCCTCTTAGTGGTCAAAAATGGACTTTGCTTGAAGGTGGAGTTCGTGCTACTGGTTTTTTATTTGGAGGAGGTTTGAAAACGTCTAAATCACAGTTCGAAGATTTAGGTTGGGTGCGATAAAACTAAAGTTTTAAGACATCACATTAAGGGGGTCGGTGCATTTTGGCAGATACGGATATGGGCTCGTGATGAAAAACTTTTCACTGGGTTTATATATTTTTCTCAATATACCACCAAAGTNTTAAATTTTTGCCGCTGCAAACACAATATACTAATTTCGAAGATAAAACCTTGAGAGCCCTTTCAACCGTGACGCGTCATGACGTCACCTAATGATAGTCAAAAGATAGCCAAAAGTGACGCCACGGTGAAATGGCCCACAAGGTTATATCTTCGATACATGAACAAATACCAAAAAAAAATCTAATCTATCTTTCTGTATAATTTGAAACTACGCGGCAAAATTACAAGGTTGTGGTCAATTTCGCTGGATTTAAAAAATCGTAAGACTATTTAAATGATGAAATTCGATGGCTCGTGAACTTTTATCTTGCCTCAAATTAAGTACAAATAAATTTGATTCCGTCAGAATATTTTCTAGATAAATGAAAATGGTCTCCATGATTTTTTGCGTAATTTTTTTTTCTTCCTCGATTACTGGCACCTGAAAACACAGCAACATTTAAATAATATATTTGGGTGAAAATGTGACCGATACCGTATCGGCGATACGCCAACAAAATAGATGTTAAAAATGTCCGCTTAGACAACTTTTACAGTAATTGTTGCACCTTGCTAAGTTCACGTGACTGATATAATGCCGACTTTATTAGATGCTATTGATTGCAAAACCAAATTCAAAAACCCAATAGATGGCGTCAGCCAGTGGGATCAATTTATCGGGGAAAATAACAATTCAGCAAGAGAAGAAATTTTGCATAATATTGATCCGACGAAAAATGACACTGTTACTACAGATCATAGAGTATGGGATTCTAAATGGGATGTAAGAATACAAGCAGCAATCAGGTCAAGGTTGAAAAAAATCCAAGAAAATTTGACGGAAATAGATTTCTTTTTAATTTAAAAAAAAATCATATGACTTGAAATTATCGATAAAAAAGAGATAGGCAAATACAATCGATATCCATTTTCGACCTTTGACATTTCTTATTTCATGTCGTAACTTTAATTCCGGTTTTATTTTTGAGTCAATTTAAAAGTAATGTGTTTTTTTTCATAAGGACAAAACGACGAAATTCAGCAGAAATCTACGCAGAAATTATACGCAAATGTTAAAAATTCTTTTGCCTAAACGGCTATTTTTGAAGACATTTTTGTGCACACGGCAAAATTGAACATCTCCTCATATACAAAAACCGCAGTAATTTAATTATGTGTACTCTCCAAAGTGATAAAAATGACCGTTAACCATATAAGTATATATGGTAAGTTTTCAAACTGTAATCACCTCGTTTATCAGAATCTGATAATCAGATATGTAAAATGACCCTTATTTGAGTCTGTTTTTAAATTTGACCAACACTGGTGTCAAATAAAAAATTTGGACTCCAGAAAATCAAGTGATACTGTGATTTTGGTCTAAAAGGGCATCGTATACAAAAAACAATTGACAAACTATAGCGAAACCTACCCTCTTGAATTTGACTTCTCAACAAAAACCATCAAAAATTACCGTTTGTTTTTGTGTTTAAATGCATTTATTAAATGACTAATTGTGTGCAGCAAGAAAGTTTGTTGCCTAAAGTTTTCTACTATAAAAAAACAAAAATTTAAAAACGTCTTCGAAGTAGAACGTAGCTTAGAAAGTTAAATTATGGCCAAAAATGTAAAAAAAATCGTTTGTACTAGTTCCGAACTATCTTTTTTATTTGAATAAAATAACCAGTATATGAAAACAAATTACGCGGAAACCTACGAAAATAACCTATTTTTTCACAAAACAGTCCGTACTTACGCCGGACTCGAGTGTAAATGAAGTTTTTTGGTGCGAATGAAAATTATTTTTGTAACCAGAATTAAGATGGAAGCAATGGAAATTATTAACTGGTGACCCAGGATTTTCCGATGGTGCTGTTCCTGAATATCCAGTGCCTCCACCAGAATCCGATAATAAAATTACTGTCAACAAAGGCCCGGTTAGCCAAAATACTGGGTTTCGAACTAAAAATGAATATTATTATCCAGTTAATGAAAAACTTGTGCAATTATTTAATATTTTATCTGATCCAACAGAACAAACAGATTTGAGTGACAAATTTCCTACGATTGTCAAAAAACTTCTGAATCGTTTAGTCGTTTATAATTCTAAAATGATACCTCCTCAACTGCCTAATCTGGATCCTAATTCAGACCCAAAATTTCACAATGGGTTTTGGTATCCTTGGCTTAAATAATTTAAAAAAAATCAACCCTCGGAGTTTTTTCGATCAAAAGTTACCAAAAATAACAAAATTAGCGAAACCAGGTAGATATACTACTGTGGTTTTTGTGTAAGCGGACACAAGTCTAAGCGGACAAAACCGGTAAAACCTACGCATTTTTTTGAAAACCCTCGAAAATCTAAATCTTAGCGGACAAAATCGGATTTTTTCGAAACATTTAAAAAAATTTTAAGCTTTTATTTTAAGTTATTTTAAGAAGTTTTAAATAGTTATTCTTGAACGGCAGTCTGGCGGAGTTGGGTAGAGCTCCTTGCAAAAGTTATTTCTTATGCCCTAGCCCCTGGGTTCGAATCTTTGGGTAATATTTTTATATTACACTCAATACACTTGACCCCTTACTCATAGAGCCTTAAAAGTGGCTTTCATTTTTTTTGAAACGACCTGAAAAGACAAAAATAATTAAAAAAGAAGTTTAAGGTTCAAATCCCCCCATAGAGTTTGAGATTAATTTTTGAAAAATAAAAAAAACTTTAGTGCCCTCTAGGGGTGACTTAGAGCCGAATAGGTCTAAGCGGACAAAACCAGGTGAATTTATTTTGTCCGCTTAGAGAGATTTTTTAATTTAAAGTTTCGAAAATAACAAAAATATAAACAAAAACTTTTTATTTAAGTTTTTGGCAGTAGTTCTTTTTTATGAGGTTCATCAATGTCTACAGCGAATTTGGCTTCAATTTTAAGCTCTCTAGTGCCCTCTAGGGGTGATTTAGAACCGATTAAGTCTAAGCGGACAAAACCGGGTAAGTCTAAGCGGTCAAAACCGGATTTTGCAAAGTGTCCGCTTAGACAAGAACCACAGTAGTAGGGATATAGAAAAAATGCCGATTATTATCGTATGGTCTTCCAAAATCTCCGTTTTCTTTTCAAATTGTACAGATATAACTGCGGAACTGTCGAGCTCAGTAACTCTGAAGTTAAATATTAGATTGTAAAATTCAAAATTATTTCTTTTATTACAGTCCCTGATCTCTGAAAGCTTCGAAAAATGCTAAGAAAATCTTGCATTTAAAGAGGGGAGGGACGCGAGGAGACTTCAAGATGTGACAAAAAAAATTTTGTAGCCAGCAAGATAACCCGTTTACCGCATTTTACCGGTTGAAATTTAAATCAGCAATTACGAAGAAACGTTTTTATCATCTTCAGCTATGGAAAATTCGTGGAAATCTCGCTTAAAAAATTTTGCCAATAAGATTGTAATGCCTTGAAACTGTCATGCCGCGGCATTAAATAAACTAAAAATATTTTTTTTTCTATTTGCGTTTTTATGAAACTTGAAAGTTAAAAACGGTCAATGCTAAAAATTCCTTCAAACCAAAATAATTTTTCTGAAAATTTGTTATTTTCCCCAAGATTGGTTTTTATTACGAATACACCATTACGAATGCCCACTACTCAATTCTGCTATATAATATTTCCTTTATATTATTCTGAATAAACTCTTCTTAATTCACCACGAAATGTTTCATATAATAGTCACTCACTATTTTCTTAACGTGTCATTATAACTCATTTTCGCCGAGAATATTTACAGAGAAAAAACAATGAGTCGTAAAAATGTCTTGAGTATTTATACGCGACTTGTTTCATAATTATTTTGATTAATTTTCTTACAGAATTGAACTATAAAGATTTGGACATATTTTTCATTCTAATTTTTTTTCTCATCTTTTTAATTTTACGAAACTTTAGAAACCGGACGAATACTCGAGAAATAAAAACGCAGATTATGAATAGTTAGGGATAATTCGTACAAATTGAGGTTCTGGAAATATTGAAGGTATTTAATTCAAACTTCCAGGATATATTGAGTTGACCCTAATAAAAAAATCTGACAAATTTTTACAAAAATTTTAGGCTCCTGGTGTCGATAAAGAGCATTTATGATTTTCTCGGGTTTCAAATAAGATTAAGACACAATGCTATAGTAAAACACATTCGACAAAAAAAGTAAAATCTAAGCGGTAAAAAGTATCGAAAGAAAATAATATATGTATAAATTTCAAGTATGCACCAAAAGAACCGCAGTCTCAACTTATGTCTTAAGGGAGTGGGCGTCGATATCTCAGCTTCACGTATAATACTTTTTGATAGGCCTATTTTGTAGAGAATTTTCTGCCAAGTTTTTTCACTTGTAAGATTTTTTTGGGATTTGAGATTTTTTCGAAGAAAAGTCGGTTTTTCGGGGGTTGAAATTAAAGGTTAAATTAAGGGTGACGATAATTGAGATTCTCAGATAACTTTTTTGATTGCCCTATTTTGTGGAGAATTTGTCACTGAGTTTTTTAACTCGCAGGATTTTTTCTAAATTTTGAATTTTTTTCAAATAAAGTAGGTTTTAGAAAATTTATAGTCAGAATTTCAACAAAAACTAGAAATTCACAAGTCGTTTCTGAGACTCTGGAGACAAAAATCGAAAAAGGCTTTCATTTGAACCTTAGTTCAGCCTTTGCGGTGAATTTGAAGCAAAAAAATCTACATATTTTAAAGGAGGAGTAGCTTTTGCGCGAGGCTACCAAATAAGCTGTTTTGACCACTAGAGGCAAAATTTGAAAAAAGGCATTCATTTGGTGAGGAGTATTTATATATACATTCTAAATTGCAAATATCAATAAAAAGTGATGAGAGATGAATGAGGAGTACGCTTTTTAGTGCTTTTAGAGACGCCTACTAAAAACCATTTTATGAGCGTAGGTTGAGGTATCAGATGCTCTGAATAGTACTGGCAACTTCTTTAAGAGTTGTACTACGTATTTGGAAAAAAATAATTATTTCTGAAACCAGGTTTCTCAGAAACTTCACTTGAAAATCTGTAAAAAAGAGCCCAATTATCGACGCCCACTCCTTAAAGTTATCTTTTGAAAATCCTTGCTGTTATTGATGTGTCACATTACTTTTTTATAATATACATATGGCTTGGGTTATATACACGTTTTTTCATCTTTTATATTAATAAATAAAATATTCTAGATTCTGTGAATTCTGTCTAAGCGACAAAACGGGCAAAAAACCTACGCATTTTCCTGAAAATCCGAAATTTCGTACCTCCAAGCGGACAAAACGGATTTTTTCAAAACATTAAAAAATACCATTTCATTTATAGCAAAACATATAAACAAAACTTCTTATTTAACTCAATTGGTGGTATTATTATTTTATGATGTTCCCCAGTGTCTATAGCGAATTTGGCTTCAGTTTTAATGCATCCAGCTAGGGGTGATTTAGAGCAAAATAGGTTTAAGCGGACAAAACGGGGGTACCTCTAAGCGGACAAAACGGGATTTTGAAAAGTGTCCGCTTAGACAGATTCACAGTATATGGCCAAGTTCAACTTATTGTTTCATACAATCAACTCGGGCACCGCTACAAGCGTGGACATAATGGGGGCTCTGATTGGGTGTGCCATCCAACATAATAGGAAAAGATGACTAATAGTTTGCGACCAAACGTCGCTGCGCCCCGAGTTGATGGTACACAGAAATAAAGTCGAAAACCCCGATGTCATATGACACTGCTTTTCTAATACTATTTTGACAAAAAATTTTACCCAGTGATGACCCGTTGTTAGGTTTTTCTTAAAATATTCAGTTTCGAATACCTTTCAGAATATATTATGTTTTGCAGGACTATAGTTTGCTTCAAAAATGACCAAAAACCCATATTTTTTATAAAAAAAAAACACGAAATATCCCTTTGAATAGTTTCCAGCCTCTGGTAGTGCGGCCTACGCAACTTTCTTCAAATATTGAACTATTGTACGATGTAAAAATTTGGTGGATGCTGATTATTTGTCAAAAGTGACCCCAATGGTCGTGGTCGAACAACAGGTATCAGGCGCGGTTGGCATTGAACTTGGGAGAGGACGGAGTTATTTGGGATAATTTGGAACCAGAATTTCAAAAAAAATTTGTTATAGAATATCACTTTGAAATTCATCAAATGCTTAAATTTACGTTTATGATATGACAGCGAAAGTTCTGAGATTATCGGATCACGATTTTTTGGGACAAGTTTCAGTCTCGTTGGAGAAATTGTTGCAGCACAGGTAAAGGTTTTTTTAATAAAGTTTTGAGTACCAATAATTTTGAAGTTTACTTATAAAATTTAATAAAAAAGGTTTAATTTTTAGTAACTTTTTTTATAATTTATTTTTGTAAAATTTCAATAAGCCAATGTCCCCTCTAGCCTGAGAACTTCATCATTTGAGCCTGAGTTATTCGAAAATTATTGAAATACAAAAAAAATTCGAGGAAAATCATATCAGTTAAAAAATTTTATAAATATTTTTATTAAAAATTTTCCTAAAATTTAAATATTTTAGCCCAAATTATTGAAAAATATTTAAATGCCAAAAAAAATGTGAGGGACATATATATCAGTCAAAAATATACAGAGAAGATCCTTATTTTCAAACAGCAACTTCAAATCTTGCGAAATTATCCCCTGTTTTTTATTAGATTGAAATAAAAAAATGGAGGAGATTAAATTTCGGATAAATTACTTGAGTAATGAATTATTTTTGCTCGTTATTTTTTTCTTCTTTATTTATTTCTGGGTGCCATACTACTGTTCATACAGCGCAAATTAGAAGCTATTGAACATATATCGATTATGATGCCGAGTAACTTAAATATCTTATTTGCCTGTTAAAAGAATAGGGAATAAGATATATTAAGTAACTCGGGCATCATGATCGATATATATATACAGAGGGGCCCTACCTCCCGGGGTATATCTCCGGCCCAATATCTCCGAATTTGTCAATATCCGAAATTTTTTGGCAAAACTTTCGGCAATATTGGGCCTCCCGCTGTATACAGTATAAGATATCATTAAATGGTGTAGAATTAGCAAAACTGAATTTGTGGCGACCATTTTTTCTGCTTTAACCGGTGATCGAACTTTTAATTGTCTGGTTTTCTGCAACAAAACAGGGGCATTTTCGAAAAATATTATAAACCCACCGAAATTTCTTCTTTACATGATTCTGAGAATTAATCACCATTAATATGATCGATAATTATCAATAATTAACTTGGGCTAACATTGCAAAAAAACTCTTTTCAAATCTGTATGGGCCATAAGTATTAATATTCACCATAATTCCCTTCATGATAAAACTTCTTGATTTATTATTTTTATTCCAATTTTTAGGGCGGCTGCACGAAAAACTCCTAAATAAATCTGCGGGACCTCATCAGGGAGAAAATAACATTACTAAAACTGAGAATAATACTTCCCGTGAATTTTATCATTATTTCCTTCCACAATACTAAATCTTCCAACCGGACTTTTTTCAAAATCCCAAACCACTTTTTTGAGATTCGCCCGTGCTGATGAAAGCGGTAAGTTTCGCTTGTCAAGAAGAAACAGCACATAAATCTGGAAAATCAATCTAGAGATTTGGTATTTCCGCGAACTGATTAATAATGGATGACAATTGAAAGAACTTTGAAATTCAACTGTTTTTCATTCAAGGAATGGGTACAAACAGTGCAAATTGTGCGAAAAGGACCATTTTGTCAGAGAAGAGTGTGTCTCCGAAGTGTTGAACGAGAGAGTTCGTGCGTGGTTCATCGCTGTAAAAAATTATCTTGTATAGAAATCCTAGAAGCATGCGTGTAAATTTTAATATTGTATTTTTAAAAAATAACAATACTATATTCTTTGGTCTGTGAGACATTAAAATGTAATTACTGTCGTATTTGGGGTTAACGGCGTGGCGACTAAGGCGGACTTTTTAGTGTCTGTTGGCGTTTTTTTGCCAAACCACGCATTTTTTCAAATTTCAAAATTTCGTGGCGTCTAAGCGGACGTTTTTTTTTCATTTTTTTTTTGCCTTTTTACTATTTATTGCGACCATACACCACAGACTGCAAATTCTGAACAAAAATATCAAACATTCTGACAGAAATTTGTCAAATCCTTACGGTTGATTCACTGTTTTGTATGGTTTTGAGCGGACCAAAGAAAGATAGGCATTTTCCCTCCTTCCTCGTTTTGATTGGGAGAAGCTAGTCCATCTAAAAACCTCACAAAACAGATGACTCTACCAGTATGTGTCAGAGATGTTGAGTATGTGGCGAATGTCTTGTTTCATCGACGTTGCGTTTAATTTCAGATGAGAAAACGCCGGTTTGTGAAAATAGATCGTATAACGCGGACGTTTTTTTGACTAAAAATAATTTCAAAACCATAATAAGTTTTGAGCGTATTTTCGATTTTTTAAATTACCGTCTGGATATTCGAAGATACAAAGCGTGCCTGCGATAAGGAGGAGCCTAAGGACGGATAACTTGGTCGTAACTAGTTTGCTGCGGTGCCCGTACAAGGACGGACCATTCTTTCCAAAAGCTTGCCAGGTTCTGCTACCCATGTTTTTAGCTTTTGGGTGTTCTCAGCAGGAGGATTCACCACGTTAACCATCAGAGGCGACTGATTAGTTAATATTAAGGGGCGTTTCCAATCTCCCGGGGAACCCCCAAAGCTTAAAACACTTCGGTATAAGGACGAATCGGTTTTTCTATTTATCTCAAAAATTTTGGGACCACAGCATCTTGCTTAATTCCTTTTATGTCCTTTCAAGGCGTTAAGATAGTTTCAGATTATTTACCAGGAAAAAGTAGAAGAATTCATTTTTACGTCCTTCCAGGCGCGTTTAAATTATTTAAACCTTTATTAACAAGAGAAAATAGAAAAATTCCATTTTAATGTCCTTCCAAGGCGTTAGATTATTGAGATTTATTTACTTAGAAAAAAGTAGAGAGAATTCCAGTTTTGACGTCTTTTCAAGGCACGTTAAATTATAAAATTTATTAACCAGGGAAAAGTAGAAAGAAATTCCATTGATTAACGTCTTTGCAAGGCGTTAGATTATAGATTTATTTACCAGGGAAAAGTAATAGAAGAAATTCCATTTTCTTACGTCCTTCCAAGGCTTAGATTATTTAGATTTATTTGACTTGGAAATAGAGGAGAAGAATTTGCATTTTTACGTTCCTCTTTAACCTCCTCACATCCATTAACGAGTACTTCGCCTCACACCAAAAAAGCCTGTAATAAAGGCAATACTTGAGCGACTTATACGGGAAAGCTGAAAAAGATATCAATTAACTTATTTGTTCACTTGATTGAGATCAGGATAATTTAATAAATACACATACACATTTCAACTTTCGAAGTCTGTTGACTCGGATTAACTGCCAAAGAAAGAGGAAGTTCCACCTCAACTTGTATTTTCTTGAAACCATACATTTTTATTGGCATTTTTCAATGACATTTAAGTTACAAATTTTACAGTGAAACTCTAGCTATATTATAAGACTTGTCTCATACATTTGAAATTAGATATCTCGACGCTTACAAAACAATTAATTCATATCGCCGCCGATCGTCAAAATTATGCAGGCAAAATGTGAAAAATATTGCTGATCAATCTGATAACTTCAAAATCTATGTACCACCTTATGTTCTTCTATTCTGATTGCGATTTGCTCTTTGTCGGCTTTATTTGGGTGAAAATTGCCGTTCAATTTTTTGGAAAATAAATTTTGAAAAAATTTTTTTGTTCATGTATTATGAGTTTCATAAAAAATCACTTGTGGAAAATAATTATTCTTGCGTATAGAGCCTGCAGAATTAAATAAACTTATATAGCAAAGATCTTGAAAATACTTCCTTAAAAATTGGCTTTACATTAGAATATTCGATTTTTATGTATCGTTTTCACCCAATATAATTTTTTCAATAAATTGCCACGCAAAATTTCTAAAAAAAGTAGGAACAAATATCGTTTCGAACGGGCTTAATCGTATGAAATTATTCAAACATATTTATGGAAAATACAAATTGCAAACTCTATGACGCATTGAAATTGTAGGTCTGTAACGATGTTTTTTCTGCGCCGTCTTGGCCTCCCGAAATTTTTTTGCCTATTAGATAGTCAAAGGGTGTGAGGGGTTGTAAAGGCGTTTTACGAATTTATTTTATCCAAAAACAAAGCTACTGTGATGGAAAGCAACCCAGAATCTCTATATCATAGGCATCCCTATAATCAAAACATTAAAACTTTAAGATAGGAATTTAATCACATGGAAGTTAAACCACAAACACAACATTATCAACCACGAACGCGATTTGATCTCACAGATACCACCACTTCCAAATAATAGTTAAAGCAAACGGACACAATTCGGGAAATTGATCAAAAAATGAGACTCACTAATGATATACTATGTAGAAAAATTGGCAATACCAGGTTTCCAAGCAAGCAAACACACTGGCTAAAATTGGAACAGCCAATTATGCGTTTACCTCCCAAGATAGAAAAAAAAATAATAGTAGATAAGTAAACGTCTCTGCTCAGCAAGAAAACAGTTATTTCCCTCAAAAGCAAGGAAATATTGAATCGAAAACATAACATTAACAAAAGTCGCAACACATGTCCATGGAATGCGAGAAATGGCCAAAAATATGTGACTCGGTCTGGATTCACAAGAAATCTAAACTTGACAAAAATTAGTAGACTCCCACGTTAACTCAGTGTTGACTTCTCCACTATTCCACAACTTTGTCAATGAAATACTGATTTATTACATTTGCTCACTCATCCATACACGTTTGCAAAGCCCTGATGGCCCTGATACACAATACAAAACCACAGAGAATTAACCCCACAAAAAACTTACAACACAAGAAACCATAAATTCTACCATCAGAAACATTACCAAAACAAACAGGGAAGCCTAATTTCTATACATATATAATAAACAGTATCATAACAATAAATAAATTAAACTCGCTGAAATAAGCATTACATTTTTTTTGAATAGTTAGAAAATGATCAATTCAATACCTTTAACGATATTTATTGTGCAAATACGGACCTAACATTTTTTCGATGACTCCATTGTCATTTTGATAATTTAAAAAAACTTGTGTGAGCGCAACGACAATTTATTACGAAAACTGCTCACACTCAAAGATGAAGTCCTGGGGCCGTCAATGCAGCAATTCCAGCCACGACACACTCAGAACCCAGGAGATATCTACTGCCTGCATCACAGCAAACAAACATAGTGCCTGCACGACTGTCCTCGTTTTTTTATTCAACTTGCATAAATTTGAGATGTTTCCCTTCATAATTCATTTTACTCTTTTTTGTACTGCCCTTTTTTGCTATCGTTTTTTCTTCAATTTTCTCCGCGATAAATAAATGTGATAAAATGACTCCAGAATTTTTTTAGTCGTTCAAAATAATGAAATTTTGAAAATCGATTTTTTGCAAGTTTTATTTAAGGACGGACCTTTTTTCAAAAGTTTGCCAGGTCCGCTATAAAGACGGACCTTTTTTTCGAAAGTTTGCCGGTGGTCGTATAAGGACGGACGGAGCGAAATCGGATCGTCCTTATAGAGGCACGTTACTGTAATACTTGTGCGTTATTCTGAACTTGTTTTCGAGAGTCTCGCCCATTTAGATGGGAGTAAAATGAGAGCAACTCGAAACAAGTTGAAAATAACGCACAAGTATTATCTTCGATATATTTTTATTTTTGAAGCATCTTCGAGTTTTTTCCTTAAAAATAGTTTAGTCAGAAATCTAATCAAATATTTAAACCAAATTTTAATCAAAAGTCTGTATCCCAAATAAAGGAAATGGAAGTCACAAATTAATGGGTTCATTTCAGTGTACAACCAATGACTTAAAACACGATGGAAAAACTTTTAAATTTAAAAACACCAAGGTACAATTTGCAGTAATGAAGACTAGAGTGGATGAAAAATACAGTTTTTTGGATTTTTTACATTCTGGAATGCAAATGAATTTTGTTGTTGCTATAGATTATACTGGGTCCAATGGGGACCCTAGTCGACCGGATTCTTTACATTATAATAACCCACAAGTTCCGAATCAATATGTTCAAGCTATAAGGGCGGTTGGAGAAATTATTGAAGATTATGATACTGATAAGGTAATTTCAAATTAAAGATGACGCATAAAGCGGGGGTACACTAAAATCGTTCACTCGATCACAAAATTAATTTTACACGATATAATACAGTTCTCGCTTTCTAACTAGTTTAGCATAGTGCGGTTGAACGGACGACCTGGTAGGACGGTTTTGGGTCAAAAAGTCCTGCTAGCGTGAATTTAGACCGGCAATATGGCAATTCGATATGTCAGTTACGTTTTAGCTGATAATTTTAATTGTCAAATTGCCGGTGTAAATGCACGCTAGGAGGACTTTTTGACTTAAACCCGTCCAACTAAATCGTCCGTTTAAACACACTATGCAGCATAGACTATGCTGTACAAGTTTTTTGAACTCTTGCGTATGGTAATGAAAGCCCCAAAAGACAAATGGCGGAAAAATTTTAATATTTCCATAGATTGTCTCAAATTATTATGGTTTTTGAAATATAAAAAAAGACTGCAAGTTGAAAATTTTAGAATTCTAGATTCGAAGCAAACTTCAATTACAAATTTTTTGCAAAATAATGATATTAAACTGCTGGCTATATTTAATTACAAAATAAAGAAATTCCTATCTACAATGCATTTTTCTTAGGTCGTTTTTTTGCAATAAGCCCACTTAAAGGGGTATCTGTTCTGAGAGAACCAGACTAGATAGAGACAAACGGTTTTCTGCATCTGAATCTTGACCGAATTTATAATAGTAAAAATTTTTCTTTTTTCTGGTGATTACCGGTTCACCGGTTGTTCGCAAAAATAGTTTTTTTCGGTAATTTTCAGCAATTTCCATGACTGCTTTCCGGTCACGTGGTTACCTAGGAACCCAAAAATAATTCCATCAAATAATTTTTTCCAAGGTTTTGGAATCAATAACCCCCTTAACGTTTTCTCACCCTGTGATTTTAGCTTTTTCCAGTGTACGGTTTTGGCGCTCGTATCCCACCGACTGGGCAAGTCTCCCATATGTTCCCTTGTAATTTCAACAGTGAAAATCCGTTTGTGGAAAGAATCTCTGGTATCCTCGGTGCCTATCACAACGCTTTATCTCAAATTCAGCTATACGGCCCTACAAACTTTGCCCCTATTATTAATCAGTGTGCTCAAATGGCAAAATCGAATATTGCTCAAAAATCAAGCGAATATTTTGTTTTATTGATTATTACAGATGGTGTCATAACCGATATGGAAGCGACAAAAAGGGCAATTGTGGAAAATTCAAATCTCCCATTTTCCATTATTATTGTAGGAGTTGGAGGAGCTGATTTTGACGCCATGGACGATTTAGACAGCGATGATTCACTTTTAACATATAATGTAAGAAAAAGTATAATTTTTTTTTCGGTGAAAGTTTTTGAAGCATAGTTTTTCTGTAATTGTAAAATTGAAAAAAAACGCAAATATTTTTTTTTCAAACTTTTTACAATTTTTTTTGTTTCATCTCGAAAATTCATTTAATCAGAATGTTTTTATTTTCACTTTTAATTAAATAGAAAGTTTATCTGATGTGCCAGATATAACGATTAAATAAATGTTAAACAAATTATAAGATGACTCAAAAGATGAAGTAGAAATTTAGATTTTGCCACCAATATTAAAAGTTTTTTGAACGATGGATCCAAATTTTCTAAATTTTTCCCTTAAACTCTAAAAAAACGACATTCAGATGGTTGATATCCTCTTGAAAACAGTGAGAGAATATTTTATAAATTTATCTGTTTATCGAAAGTAATACTTGTACGTTATTCTCAACTTGTTTTCGAGATTCTCTCATTTTACTCCCATCTAGAATCCCGAAAACAAGTTTAGAATAACGCGCAAGTACATTATCAAGTGTATTATCTTCGATATATCTCGAAAAAAATCCGAAAATGAATTTCATCATTTTCGTCAAATAACTGCTGAATATAAGAGTCAAAACAAGAAAAAAGAGTCTTTTTTAGATGGTATACCATAGAACGGTAGTATGACTTTAAAAGGACAACCTGATAAGACAGGGAAGCGACCCAAAAATGCAATTATATATACAAAATTATGGTAAATTATCAGAATAAAATATCGAAAATATTGCCTTTTTACTAAAAAAATGAAGTAACAGTTGGGAAACGATTTCTACTTCCGTTCCCTATCAAAGTCATACTAATCTAGTTTTATCTCGATGACATAGCTTGTAATTGGCATACAATACACTCCGTGAGCTACATTTTTGATGCAAAGGGTGCGTCATCAGAGTGAGGCGGGGAAAATTAGGTGAAAAGGAGCAGCCAATTACAGACGAGCGCAAGTTTCCCCGCAAAATCTTTTATCCAATTAATTTGCTTTTAGAAGCACGTGATTAATTAGAAGGAGAAATAATTTTCCACGCTCGATCTTGAAAGTATGAAGTTAACTGTATACATGTGTACCTTGCAACGCGTTACAAATTAAGAAATGTTCTGGATTGTAGATTTTTTAACGGGTCAAAAACGAGAAATTATCGATTTCTCGAAAACGGCTCTACTGAAAAATTCCTTGATCAACCTCTTATTATATAATTTAAGGGTCAATCTGCTGTCCGCGATATTGTTCAATTTGTGCCATATCGTTTATTTTTATCGAATAATATGGCTGAAACGCGAGTCCGATTAGCTAAAGAAGTTTTGGCAGAAGTTCCTGAACAAGTCACATCGTACATGTTTGCAAATAACATAAAACCACAAAATGCTCACAATTTACATTAATTGAACAAAAATGTTAAACTGAACAAATATATTTATTAATCTTTCAATAAAAATTATTGTAGATGGCTCTGTCAATAATTCCTACAAAAAAAAATCTTATTGCCTACAAAACAATAAAATCCACGAAAGCTATAACTGGTGTTAAGTTAACACTGTTAACTAGACTGAACCAGGTCGTGTCCCAAAACACTTAAGTGGGTAAACCAGTACAAAAAATTGAAACCAAATGTCAGGTATTTCTGATAATATTTGAAATACTCTGATGATATTTGAAATAGTACAAAAAACTTTGATGGCGCTTTTTCGCTACCTAGCGATAATTTTAGAGAAATGTTTATATGACAACTTGTACTCAGTGCATTGGTTCACCTTTCTTAGATGGGTATTTTATCTTGGTGAGATAGCTCGGAACTGGCACATACGATCTTTTTGGAAATTGTAGGTCAGCATACAAATTTCAAAACAACATGACACTGCAGAGCCGCATTTTTCGATTTTCGGTTTTTACCACATAATTGATAAAAAATTCCGGTTTTTTGACCTTTAAAACATTAAAGATTAGCAGTTAAAAATTGGAAATCCAAAAACCCGGCTCTGCATTGACACGTAGCTTGAAAAGTTATATAATTGATCGTATTTACGGTATATCTACAGGATGAGTCTTTTCGATTTCTCCGTTTTTTTACCCAGGCGGCTAGACAGCCAAAATCTTAAGCAAAGTATAGGCAATTTTGGCTGTCTACCGCCTGGGTAAAAAAACGAAGAAATCGAAAATACTCACGCTGTATAATGCTCCTTGCTGAGGCTTTTATCCCACTTTTCAGCCGACATTTTTATGGCGATTGTTTCCAATTTTTAACCAAAAACCGATAATTAAACAGTTTCAGTAATCTGAGAAAATAATAAAAAAATGGTCCGATTCGGACCAAATTTTTTCATTTTATTATTCACTAGATATTTGTGTTCAGTAAGAACTTAATCGGATGAGTCGTTATCAAAAGCCGAATTATATAAAAATTGTAGCTTAAAAAAGTGACATAAAAGCCCAAGCAAATACCGTGATAGATATAATATACCGGTATCAATCAACCCGAAATAAAATACCCTTCTAAAACAAACCATTGCAGCTTTCATTTGAGCCTGAATCATGACCTGGCTCAGCCTAGTATCTACCATTATGATCATATAACTAAATTTATTTTCATAAAGCCGTCATTAGCTCCACTTGTAGACTGATTTTTATCAAGACAAGCAATTAACAATCTAGCCTTAGAAAAACAAAATGCATTCAGAGCGGTCAAGCGAGTTCCTTCCGACTCGTAAACCCCCCCAAATTTTAGCACCAAGAAACGCGCCATAAAAATTGATAATAACCATTATAAATCATAGTTTGAACCTAAAAGGTCGATGTTTGCCCGAAATAGATAATTAGCGTGTCGATATATATGACGTCAGTTTTTCTAGTTCAAATTATGAAAAATATTTTTTTTGTCCAATTACAAAATTGTTTTCGTGTTTCAATTATTCATATAATAAACCACCTTATTTAACTTCAACTGTCTTCCTTCAAAGCGTATTCCATTCATTTAAAAATTTCCTTGTGATAAGTTCATAAATTTATAAAACTACATTTTTTATTAAGCTTTCGATTTTTTTGAAATCATCATCAGAATGTGCGAATAAAGTAAAATATTTTTGAGCTATAATTTTTAATTAATTTTGCAATTTCGAGGCCTACTATTGCCAAATTTAAATGATGTCATACCTAGCAAAATTCTCACTCAAAAAATATTTTGCTTTATTCGCACATTCTGATGATTTGAAAAAATCGAAATAAAAAATGTAGTTTTTCTATAAAAATGCAATTAATATATCTCGCAAACCCCTTTACAAAATTTATAAAATGTTCTCAAATTTATACATTTTTGTGCTCTTTAATACATCCCAGTTATTTCACAAATATCATGATTTTATTTGTTAAACTTTTACAACTGTTTATCGATTACGATCCCCGAGTCAAAAAAGTTTTTTACTTAAAAAATTATAGGAAATATTGTTTTGGACTCAGGGATCGTAATTAAATTACTCACCTCTATCTAAAAATCTATTTTCACTGTTTACCCATATTGCCCTATAATCAGGAACCCTAGATACCAAAATACAATTTATGATAAAACTTATTCCTCGTTCCAAGGTTTAAAGATAAACAATTCTAAAGTCGAAACAAAGTACCGTAATTTTTTCTAATTCGTATACATTACTAATCTGGGAAACCGCCTTTTGCCAAAGAGTTGTCCATTGTACCTAACTATCCATTTGGCTTGCAAGTAACGCTGATTTGCCTACGCTTTTTGAGCAAAAATAAAGGTCACCAAAATGAGGGTTTTATGTGCAGAATTTGACGGGGTTTTTAATTTGCCTACTAATGATTGCACCTTATGCGATCATACCTGAACATATAAGTAAACTAAATTTCAAAGCAGCCGCAAACTTTATTATTATTTAGAGTAAAGCATGTATCTGTTGTAATAATCAGATAATAAAATAATTTTGACATTTAAATGCGGTAATTTATGTATTATTTTTTACAGTAAAGTGTCTCTAGTAGGACGCGTCCTAAGGAATAAAAAAGTACTTTTCTACGTATGTAACATATGTATTCTACCTAGGTAGCGAACCGGGCTAAAATCTAACTTTTGAATTAGGGGTTTAAGCAAAGTTTCCGTGTGGCAGTTCTTTCAAAATCCTTAGGACGCTTCCTACTAAATACACTTTACTGTAATGTTTACCGACGTTTCGGATTATTCCAAATTCAAGTATTTATATATTTTAATTTTTAAGATAAATTGATATGCCAGCACTCATCCACAAAATGCCCGACAAAGATAATGTAGTATTACGAGCAGTTGCTCAACAAATTCAACGAAAAAGAAAGGTTATAATATTTCTAATTCAATATGATCCAAATTGGCCAAAAATTTCAAATGAAATATTGCAATTATATATTTAAAAAATATACACAACGTAGTAGCAAGAACAAAAATTTGGAAAATTGAAAAAACGAACCTCGTAATTTTGTGGTGATGCCATTTGAGATCGTTACAATATACGGTTTTGCAAAACTTTTGTGCCAATTTTCCATCTAAAAAACATTTTGTTTGCCGATTTTCTCAAGACGAATTAAAGTTTTCGGCAATTTTTCCTAATTTGACACTCCCCACGGAGTCAAATCACCGTATTTGCATTTCTTAAGTCAGATGATCTTGAAATATACCAATTTGGGTAGTTTTTCAAGAGAAAATGTTTGCCAATAAAATTTTGACAAATGACTTCAAAATTCTAACGAAAAGTTGTCCATGCTCAAAAATCTAAGACTAAGTGCCAAATTATAACGAGGCATTTTATACGTATATGAAATCCGTTTTGCCAACCCATATTTTCTTGATCAAAAATTTTTAATTAGCTTGACGAAAAAGTTCGTAGTGAAGAGGAAGCACGAGAGTCAGAAAAAAAGAGAAAAGATGATGAAAGAAAAAGAAATCAGGAACTTCAGTCAAGATCACTAGCTGTAGTAAATGATGAATTAAATAAAGTGAGTTTAAAATTTCAAAATGAAAAATTTACATTTATCTTAAAATTTTCCGTAAGTTCCAAAAGCTAACTAAACGTGTTCAGCTCTATCAAAAATTAAATTCGTTGAAAGAAGAAAAACATGGTTTATTTTCTGAACTGAAAAAAGTGGTAAATCGAGAGGAGGAAGAAAAGAAACGAATTGAAGCTGGGCAAATGCAGCAAATGTTTCCTGGAGCTCATGTTTCGGGAATGTTTCAAACTGCTCACAATCACAATCAGGTAATTTATAACAAAAAAAATTAAAGACAATTTTATTTCGGGTATTTGCACAAATCATAAAAACTTTTTTTGTAATTTTACTCTGAATTAATCTAATTTTTTGATCATACTCTCATTCTTATTTTCTGAGCACAGAGTCTATATATTATATAAAAGCATATAATATATATGCTCAAGTGACCTAAAACCATCAAAACATCATTCTAAAAATTTTTCCTCCTCATTCATTTTAATAGATTTTGATGCGGTTCTAAAAAAGTAATTTATTTTTTTCTTTGATAATTGGTTCCGATTTTACAGGAGATTGATTTTTTAGGATTAATGTTTTACTAACAAAAATAATATTTTGGAACCAGAAATCGCATACAATTTTGAGATTAGCCAGTTTTTAGCAGTGTTTTGTGCATGCATAACAATTAAAATAAAAATTAATCGGTATTGAGGGACAGACATTTTTTTGGAAGTGAAATTTCAAATTTGAGAATTTCATGAAAAATAATGACAGAAGTGTAATTTATTAATAGTCCTAAAAGAAAAATGACCATGCGCAGCGGGATCCGTAAAGACTCAATTTAAACCAATAACCGGTATTATCACCGGTAATAATCCGATTTTTCATATTTTCTGCCTTTGAATTCTGCTTAAAAAAAATTTTCCCGTTTTTCGTTGATATCGACCGTTTAGAAGTTAGAAATTTGCCCGCTGTGCATCCTATATATCGATCATGATGCCCGAGTAACTTAAATATCTTATTCCCTATTCTTTTGACAGGCAAATAAGATATTTAAGTTACTCGGGCATCATGATCGATATATAGGATGCACAGCAGGCAAATTTCTAACTTCTAAACGGTCGATATCAACGAAAAACGGGAAATTTTTTTTTT
>SCLH01001007.1:17555-32987 GCA_004367855.1 Oikopleura vanhoeffeni | reverse complement strand
GTCTCATATCATCAACAGTGATCGATAAACCGACAATTTAAGATTTAACCGGTAATTACCGGAAATCCGGTATCCAGTTCAAAAATCAAAGACCGTCATGCAAGGTATCAAACCATGGACTCTCAACTATTTTTGGAATTTTTATAATCGGTTCACCCATCTTGGAGAAAAACTCGTGCAACTGCAACACTGGAAAAATCCCTTTAATTTAGGTTAAAAAAAATACCGCCAATTGCCAGTTTGGAGTTAAATTTCTGATTGACCTCTTTCAAGAAAGTTGTACAGTACGACTTGAATTGTAAGATTATTATTAAATTATTTGTTTTCCGCGATGTTTTTAAAATTATATTTGCTCTTATTTTTTCAAAACGATTTTTTCAAATAATTTCTGGAAGACATGATTATTTTTCAAGTTGCTTCAAGACTTTCAAAAGGTTTGAGACCCTCATTAAAATACATACATGTACATTTCTTTAGTTGAAATGTTTTTTTTGTAAAATAATTTCTCGTGGACCCTAAAAATAACGAGTGGACACGAAAAATTGTTTACAGACACGATTTTTTTTTAAATATAATTTGTCGACGAGAGTGTACTTTATGTTATTTATTTTTTACTGTCAAATCAATAACTATACAAATCAGGGGGATATCACGGTCTGAACACTTTTTGCCGCATAACAAAGAGCATCTACCATGATAGCGCCAAACTAAGGATAACCTACGCAAAATGATGAATTCTTGATTAGGTAGTACAGTTTCCATGCCCATCATAATATAATATTCTAGAATTCGAAAGTAAATTTGAAAAATTTATTATTATCAAAAACTGTGTGTCAAATAAGGGGTTATCGGTTTTTGTTCATTAATTTTTCCCATATTTCCGAAATCCGCCCACGCAAATCAAAATTTTGAAATTTAAAATGGCATTTTCACTCAAAAATATTGAGATTTGGTTAGAGTTAATAAAATGCTCGCCACCCCTTCATTGACCCAGATACCAGTTCGTATTAGGAATCCAAGGTGTTCGAAAAAGTCCGATAACAGCATATGCGTGGGTAATTACCCACTATAGTGTCAAAATTCAAAGGTGCAAATAAAGGTATGCAGCATACGGTATAGGGAGCGCACCCTTGACTCCCATACGGTATGCTGCATAAATACAGTATGATAATCGCGTTTACACAAAAAATGTAAAATTACTACAATCATAGACACAGTATTGACCTTATGTATGGTTTGCCAAATTTTTTATTTTCTGACCTGTCCATTAGATTTTGTCCCCATTACTATCATTGTGGCTTGATAATTCTTTGCATAAGACAAAATAGTTTCTGATTTTGTCATATTGCTCAAAAGTGGCTTGAAACTCCACTGTAAATTTATGATATGCCTCATTTTGTTTCTTAGATGTTTCTTCATCAACATAAGCTTTTCTTCCATTTCGGGGTCAGTTCTATTTGAATTATTGATTTCACGATATGACTTTTGTAAGGGATCGTCTGGGCCTATAAGCCGATTATCCTAGAAAACTGTCTTGGACCATTTTTCACAAATGTTAATGCGCTCTTACCTGTTTAGAGACATCTGTTATGACGTGAATTAGAGTGAAAATATTCCCCGGCTTGTGCAATTTTTGAAGGTAGTCTGAAAATATTGTTCTGTTACAATTGTAGAACACTGGGCTTTTATAATAATAAAAAAACAGCCAAAAGATTTCGTTTTAATTTTTTTTTGAACTCGTTTTAAATTCGTCATCTGACTCATATGATATGAGTCATATCCCTTTATCACACTTTGATTACAAAATGAAGGTAGAAGTGAATAAAGCAGGTGATGTTAATGGAAAATTTCTTCCTCCTTCATTAATCAAAGTGTGATAACGGAATATAGGGTCAGTATCGGTCGTAAAATCTACTTTCAAACTAATTAGTTCATCGACTTTTGATAATATGTGGCTTGTGCAGAATTTTAAGAAATTTTTTTAATTCAAAAACTAAATTTCGAAAAAAAATTTCTCGGATCAAATGGCGTTTTAAACTTTAAATTAAAGTAGGTGCTCAGGCCAGCCCAATTGTCAGATTATGCTTATCGAATAGCAAGTAAAATTCGGCGTCGATTAAGACATTTTCCATCAAAGTTTCTTCAAAATGACAAAAAACATTTTTCGAAAATTCAAAAAAATTTATGTAATTAATAATTTTATAAGGCCATCCGTATCATTACAACAAAAATGAATAATAAATTAACCTTTAATAGAGTACTGGTCCCATTTTAATGCCAAAAACAGGGTTTTCAAGGTCGATTTTATAACGTACTAGAAATAACACGAACATATGGGTTTCAGTTTTCGAATATTTACCTAAAAATCTTGCTTCAAAAAAACATATCGTTGAGTCCTGATTGGCCGACTAATCAGAAACTACCTTAAAAAGTGATTAGATTTTTTCTTAAAAGTCCATCAACTCCCTAATTTTTAAAGATAGATTAAAAATTTAAAGTTGATGTTAACCGCAAAGAACGTGCGCAGAGTCCCAAGGTACGTTTCATCCACAAAAAAATCATGCACCGCTGAAATCGGCGAATAAACTTTTTTTGCCCTTATTTTAAGGGGCTGACGAAAAATCCATCAACTCTATAAATTTTCACCACAGAAGCTTAAAAGTCATACAAATGGGAAACTGAAGAGTACGCCCAGAGCCTCGAGGTCCACAATTTTAATTTATGTCTCTCGTTTGTTCATAAATAACGAATCAAATTCTTAGAATTTCCTAATTTCGACAAAAATGGTGATTCAAATTATTCTAATCACGATTAAAATACGTTTTTTGGTGACTAAAGAGAATAAAAAGACTGCTGATCAACTTCTTTTTGTCCATATTTCCAGAAAAAAACATTTTGATAATAATCTAGAAAATTTTATGTCCTCGTCTATAAATGCGACCAGTACTCCCTAAAAGCGCCTTTCAAAGCCCAAAAGGCTGTTTTTAAAAACCAAAATTGTGACCACTAGGTGACTCCAAAAATTTTCATAGTCGGAATTTTTTTTAAGAAAGTTTAAACTCGTAAACTTAAAGAATCAGTGCTGACTCAGCACTGCTGAAAAATTTAGTTTTGGAAATAAGTTTCCCGGTACTGACCCTAGTCATGTGCGTACGTTAAGATATTGGGACTTGAAAATATTGGTTGGTCTGTATGCAAATTTAACATCTGGTCTGTTCATTTAGAAATGAAACCAAAAATCTTAAAACTTACAGTTTATCATTGGGGGTGCACTGCACGTATCATCAATTGCTATCACTATTTCTGACATTTTTCTCTAAAATATCCTTTTTTTTAAGGTCAAAACAAGATGATAAAAAGTTATTTAGCAGAGCTGTTAATGATAAAGAGTGAGGTTCACGATTTGGATTTGCACTTTTGTTTTTGACAGTTGTCATTTCATATCTTCAGAAGATAATCTTCTTTCATTTAAGCACTTTTATTTAAAAACAATTCAGAACACAAGCAAATGAGGAGATAATTGTATCAAAATGTATACAAATCGTTTAATGAAATTTGTATTTTAAATGCTTAATTTTACCTTATATTCCGCGTTTCCAGTCGAAATTATGTAATGAAAGTGGTATTTTTGGCAACCAGGTTGTCCCTATAAATCCTGATTTCAGACAATGTCCCAATGTCTCCACCTACGCATATTATGACCAATCTTATGAGTTTTTGAATAAAGATAAATCACATTCAAACACTTTGAAGATGTTGTTGAACATTTGACTCCGAGGCTCAACCAGAAAAAAATATGGAGATGTTGCATCTAAGATTATAGCCGAAAAGAAAAAATCATTATTTTTGCGATGTTTGCTTTGCAAATATTTTGCAAAAAATAGTAGTTTGTCGATATATTTTTTTTGAAAATGCCATTATAAGCTCATTATGAATTTTTTGCTCTTTCCATATTTCAAGGGTGGGTGATATACCCTTTGTGAACCATCAATTTTTAAAACTAAATTTCGGAATGCTGACAAAAATGCTAACTTTTCGATATTTTTGAGGAAAAGTGTTCAATATCTTTATAATATTTTTTTACCGAAGGTCTCTTTCACCCACACTATTTATATGTGACTACAAAATAATCGATAAACTTTTTATTCTGAAATTTTCATAAAAAGTGCACAATTGATTTAATACTTCCGAATAAAACGTTTGAAAGCTTCCGAAGTACTTGAAAATTATTAACGAAAGTTGAGCAAAAATTTTAAATCTAAATCATTTTAGGTTAATTCAAAGTTATTAATTTTTTAAGTACAATGTTTATAAATATGACAGATATAGGCAAAAAAGGTGGAGACTCTCAAGTCCTAAGGGAAAGTAAAACCGTTCCGCTTTGGAAGCTTGTACTAGATGAAAGTGCGCCACCGACATCTTTTCGGGGATCATATGATATTATTCATATTCCCTTATAACACTGTCGATAATTTTTTTTCCGTAGGCTTGACTGAATATTTTTAATCTCTCATAATCCCCTCAAGTAGTTTTTTGCTGAATCGAAACAAAAATCGAGTGCGTACTTTGTACCCTTAGTCGAACGAATTTTGGCCAAGCTGAGATGTTCGAATGAGGGTACAGTCAGTGTAATATACATATCATATGTAATACATATTATGTATCATATGTATATGAAATATAAGGATCCGAGGTGCACATTCCTTTAGTACAGACTTTCAAAAGGGAACGAGTTTCGATGATTTTCCGTTCCCATCGTTTTCGCCCAGGGTCTATTGGAAACACACTTTTTGAAAAATGATTTAGCAAAACTGATGCTCGAAAAACCTTTTTTCGTTTTTTATGAATCTGTCCCTCATTTATTTCTCACTCTTTATAATGGAATAAACCGAAACCTTGAAAAACTCATTTTTTAATTGAAATTTTACGTTGTTTACGAATATATACAATGAATGATGTCTCAAAAAATCTATAATATATCATTTGAAGTTAAAAAACACGACAAAAATTTTTTCCAAGCGGTTAAGCACATAATTGATTATAAATCTGTCCTTATAAATATTTAAAATGCTTTTTCGTTTTCCGACCAGCTGGTCATTTTAATGCTAAAAAATTTTAAATAATCAAGGAAATTTCATTTTATACAATAAAATTTATTTACAGTCATAAAAGCAAAAATACATCTGTACAGTTTAGATCTTCTAAAAGGCTGCAAATTTGAAACTATCAAGGCCGGATAATTCCAAATGCCATCTTTTCAAAAAATCGGTCTTTCTTAAATACAACAAATTCATCCTTATAAATGTTTTCACCACAAACTTGAAGAAAACAACAAAAGTAAAATCAAATGTCATTTTTTTCTAATTTCAGCTCCCCACCATCTATAAGTCGAATTTGATGCATTAACAAAGGGAATATATGCAGGAAATAGGTCGTTATGATTATAGAAGGTTACAAATAAGTAAAATGTAGGAGAAAATTATCTCTCACGTTGAAAATACTTAAAATCATAACGACTCACTGGCCAAAAGATACCTTTTTATCTTCTCAAAAAATTTTTAAGGGATTACTTAAGTACTAAAGTATCTATCACAAAGAGTAAAAAAAACTTTTTGTTGCACTCAAAAACTGCAAATTGGGTCAGATAGCTTATCTGAGACACCTACGTCTTTTTGGGTTCAAATGTTTTTATTTGCACAGGTTAGTCTTGGCATAAAAATAAGATCGAGAGTAAAAATGTGACATGCTGTAGTTTGAGATCATTGCTTTGATCTGAAAATACAGCGTAATGAACATATTAGCAACTATGGGTTAAGTTCGCACACAAGGCTCGCAAGAGAGCAATCAAGATCGATAATTTAACTTTAGTACTAGTTTTGCTGTTTAGTGACCCTTTGATACATATTTGACCCATGGTTGCCAATACGTTCATTAAAAAGTTGACTTCAAAGATTATTTTTTTACTCTTACCGGTCATTTGAGGTTGACCAGGTGGTTAAACCAAAAAAATAGCGCTCTGTTAAAAAATTCTAAACTCTCCTTCACACCAATGATTATATCTTCAGCTTGTAAATTAGCTTCTATAAAACCTTTTGTCGACCAAAAAAAGGTCGTGGGCAATAAGTGCGCTTCAAATAGTCAAACTCGAACGCGAAACTAGGGCCTGGAGAATATGTGACATGTCGGTTAACTAGTTGTCTTTGGTCAATTTTGAAAATTTGGAACGATTTTTTTTAAACTTATTTTGAAATTCAAAATAGAAAAACACCTATGGCACAATTCTAATGAAATTATTCTATACAACATAGGTTTCCTTAGTCGATTTGCCGTTTTCGAGTGTTAAACAAGTTATTTCAATGCATCGTTATGATTATTTTTGGAAAACAATAAATCACGAAATTATATTACAAATTTAGGTCCACCTTTTCATTTGAAAGTGCAGTGTTGCGTTTTTCATGGGACCGACAATTTTTATAAAAAAAATCTGTTCTTGAAAATTTTTACTTTCAAAAATTTACTTTTTGAAAATAGTAAAAAATGATGCATATATATTTAAAAAATGGTATTGGTAAAAATTAAAAGTTGTATAATTATAATAAGAGTGTAGACGAGTCCCATGTCTTCTAAAAGCCAAAAAATTATAGAATTTCCATCAAGCCAAAAAAAAATGACTCGATTTTCGGGTTAATTTTTTATTAATTATTTGGAGACCTTTATTTTTTACATTGATCGCAGCATTTTCGCAGAGTGCCGTCTTTTTTCTTTAAAGATAATGTATTAGGTTTTAGAAGATTCTAATTGCTCTTGGTAAAATTTCAATAATTTTTGAGTTAATTTTTTAGCTCGGAGAGTGTGTGTTTGATGTACTCGTTCGCCATGACACCCATTGATATATCTGAAGTTTTTGTTTTAATTAAGGGGTGATCGTCGCTAATTTAAACTCAATTTTATTTTACTCGTTAATTTAATAAGTTAGAAGTCCTTTCATTTTTAAAAGGGCCTTTTTGCTCGTCTGATTTTTTTTTTCGTTTTTATGAATATTTCCAGGATGTGAAATTTTTGTTCCAATATTAAATATGATATATTGTATAATATGATAATATCATTAATAATGATATACACATTAGGTGACGGTAATGGGGAAAAGTCAGGGCAATGGGCAATACTTTTGAGTCAAAGTCATGCTAAAATAAGCTGACATTGGGCTAAAATGATGGCGATGGGCAACAGTGAGGGCAATGAGCAACACTTTTGCCAAACACTCGTGTGTTGCCCATTGCTCTCACCTAGTAGGTGACACCTACTGTCTTGCCGAACCATTTGGTCCCACGATGTGGTATTTTTGATGTTTGACCAAAACACTAAGTTTTCCGTATTTTTACCGACAACCACCCCCTTATAATGAGAATTTTTGTATAATTTTGAATAATTTTTGTATATTTTTTATAGTTAATACCCAATGTGTTTTAGCTTTTGGGGTGTTCCCCGAGGAGATTCATGCTTAACCAATCTGAGCGCGACTTGGTTAGTTTATTTAAGGGGCGTTTCAATCTCCCCGGGGGAAACCCCAAAAGCTAAAACACATTCGGTATAAAAACTCAATAATAAGAATGAAAGGAAATTGAGATCGAAAATTAACATTTTAAATGGTTTTTTCATAACTCACTTCTTGGATCTTTGTTTTAGTGTAAGACTTAAATGTAAAAAAAATAAAACTTCTTAGAAATGATAAAAAAAATGTTTGTTCAAATCAAATCAAATAAGCAGCTTATAGCAAAACTGTAAGAGTTATTCAAAATTCTAAAAAATATTGCCGAACAGTTATAATTAATGTTTCCTACACACTACAGCATGTAACGTTTTTTCTTTCTTTTTTCCAATTTGCATAAATTGCTATCCGCTAATGAGAACGATCAGTTTTGGCAAAAACCTACGTCTTTTTAGATTAAACCAATCAAAACGGCGGAATTCAGATTTATGCAATTTGGAAAAAAGAAGGGAAAAACGTTACACCCTGTATAGTACACACTATACAAAGTAGTATAACAGAAAACATTCAATTGTATTTACCTTTTAGCAAATCGGCCAAACCCACTGAGAATATTTTTAATTGCGCCTTCAGGGTTTGACGTAATCATGTCTTGTCGACCTCGGAATTTGTCCATTTTGCCATCAAATAATAATTCGTATGCACCGAGTTCTAAGCTCTGAAGATTTTTAATATTAGTTTAAAATTTGATCCTGATTTTTGATATTTCGCATCAACCGTATTAAGGATGCACCATGGTGGTTCTTAAATTTTCTGCAGTTGATTTTTCATAAAAATGCACCAAATCAATCTCTTTTGTTCTGAAAGCACAAAAACCCAAATAACAACAAAACCTATTTCGAAATTTTTGCGTTTTTCTATTTTTTTCTTATTATTTTTTCCAAAATTATGTTAAAAAATAATGTGTAAATTTGATCACTAAAACTTCAAAATATCGGGTTGACGTAAGCCAACTTTCTCTTTAGTGTTACCCTGGCTTTCTTTTGAGCCTACTTCCGAAAAGATCAAAGCACATTTTTTTCGAAAAAATTTTCACGTGACCTTGAAAAATTCATATTTCGAGTTTGGGGTCGAAATTGCACAAAAACGCTCCTCAGAAGTTTCTTTTTGTTTCGAACTAGCTTTGACAAAAATTTCAGCTAATTTGCAAATTTAACCTGGGAAGAAATAGATCTTTTGATCGATAATGTCCAAAAAACGGTGTTTTTTGCATATTCTAGACAAAATATAGCAGTTATCGACAAAAACTAAATTAATTTTTATCACGATAAATTATCGTTCGATAATCAACATGAAAAACTACAAAGAAAAAATAGTCAAACTAAACCATTCTGATAGGTCTCAATTTTTGCTAGATCCATACATGGTAGAAACTTAATTTTTATTGCAATCGAAATTTTTGTCAATCGGTTTGTTCGACCTAATAAATAAAATTTTTTTAACATTAATATTCCGTTGCACTATCAAAAAAAGAAGAAGACCTCGCTGGCATTCAGTCCCAGTGCTGCGTTGAAACGTTTTTAAGATGGAGTTCCGTCTGATAAGATAATATCTGATAATAAGCTTATGGCTTGAAAACTCTTGAAATAGGCGTGACAATTGCAGAGATTGTATATCCAAATTTCACGTAAAAGGTTACCGTTTAAACGGCTTTAAAAGTTACATATAAGTTAAGGGGGTGGTAAAGGCAACCTTGACGTTTTTGAAGTGGCACAGTGCCACTGGCACTCCCTAATAAACGGAGAATAGGAAACACTTCATTCTACCATGAATCGAGAGAAAGGGTTTCAATTAATAAATGAGTTGAGAAAAAAAAAAATTTAATGACCTGAATGACGTCTTCGACCCTTAGAAAATCGAAAAAATAAAATATTAAAAATAATTTACAGCCTTGGTCTATAAATCGATTTTTATGATTTATTTTAAACGATCATATTTTTCAAATATAAATGGATCTTCGAGATCCAAATTTTGAATTTTCGCTTAGGTGGCGCAAAAGGTATTATAAATAGGGTTGCGCACGTGAGAAATTAAATCAAGAGTAAACATCCAAAAAAATCAGTAGCTTAGCGGGGTGAAAAAGCATGAAAAATATAAATTTTTCGAAAATTTTTTTCGTCACCTTGTGGTCAAATTATGCTTTCTAAAATTTGAATTTTTTGCTTTAAATTTGAGTTTTTGGAATCAAATATAAATTATGGTTAATTTTAATTACCGGCAACTTTTTCAGAACAAAAATTAGATATAACTAAATAAAATTTTTTAGCTAGAACGGGCTGGAACTTGAATTTTTGTTTCTGGTCGTAAATTACATGAATTTCACGATGAAATAAAAATAAAATTATAGCAAGATTTAGCACACCTTCAAATCTCTATATTAAAAATTAAAACCTGAAAATCCCCGAAAAATTTCCGGTAAAAATAATTCTTTTTCGATAATTTTTTGAGTTTGAAAATCCTACTCTAGAAGTTTGGTTTGGTTTTTAGTTAAAACCCCTAGTTTAAAAATCAAAAATACCACCGTGCGCAACCCTAATTATAAACCATGGGTCAATTTTGACCACATGTAGTGCTAGAGCCAAAATAAAAAAAGCTTAACCCTTGGAGGCACAGAACCTTTTGAAAGGCTCACGCCACACGGTGTTCAACATTATCCGATTCGAAAACGACCCCTTAACTTGGTCCAATTTAGCTGAGATTTTGGTCGATTATATGACTGTTATATCATTTTACTGCTTAAATAAAGATTTGAGCTTAATTTCCGGTCGAACCGGAAGTGTTGAGTCATTGAAAATATCACCAAAATTTTTTTCAAGTCATTTAACCCCAAAATCCATTCTTAAATATGATATCATTAATTAAATTTAGATGTTTACTGTATTTCCGGTCAAACCGGAAGTGATTATTCATCAAAAATATCACCAAAATTTTTGTTGAACTTTTGTCACCCTAAAATCCACCTCTGGGTATTATATTACTGGTAAAATAAAGAATTAAACTTTACTTCCGGTCAAACCGGAAGTGATGAGTCATCAACAATATGACCAACATTTTTTTCTAGTAATTTCACCTCAAAATCCACCTCTGGGTATTATATTACTTGTAAAATAAAGAATTAAACTTTACTTCCAGTCAAACCGGAAGTGATGACTCATTAAAAACGTCATTAAAATTTTTCTCTTAAAATTGTACACCATAAACATATCTAACTTTATACTTTCCTTCAAAATTGCATGAAGTCGTTAATTTTGCAATTACAATTAAATTTTATGTCGTTACAAATGACAAATTTGAGACAAACCCGGATATAAAGTAAGAAAAAATATAAATTTATAGAATTGAAAATTTTTTCCGATAGGTACTCGTTTTTTTAAAATTTTTACTGAAAATTTTTAGAATTACACATAAACAAATAAACAGTTCTTCCTGAAATCGTTTAGCGCTCATGCTGATACTAATTTTCAGGTACCTTAATTAATCATAAAAGGGAGAAAAAAAATCGACCAATCAGCGATCTCGAAAATTTTCAAAAGTCTTCAGTTCTAATCGCATTTTTTCCTTCACATTAGTCAAAATCCCCAAAATGTCAGCTAAATTAGAGCAAGTTCAGGGGTCGTTTTCGAACCGGAGAATGTTGAACACCGTGGCTAGCCACTTTCAATCATGCAAAAGTGGTGCAAAAAATGTTCGCAGACACTTATTTTTCAAATATGGCAGGAAAATGACCAGGAAAAATTCTCTAAAAGATGAGCTGATAAAATCGATACCCATTTTTGACTTTTAAAATTCCTTATAATTAAATTTAAATTTTAAAATAGTTAACTATAAATATGTATTTAGAGTTTACCTTTCTCCATTCTTCATCTGTCATTTCCGTCCAATCATAATCATCGTCTGCTGGGTCTAGATCGTCATTTCTTCGTATACGTCTACCTTTATCAAGTTTATGATTTTTATGTGGTTCTGGGTCGGGTTTGCTTGGGTTTTCAGGATCAAAATATCCACATTGAGGTCGTTGAAAAGCCTTTTGCATCATTTCACCCCAACGTTCCCATCGGCTCCAAATCCGCTCTTTATACTTTTCCTTTGCGATGTGTTTTTCAAGCCACAATTTAGCAAATTTTTGTAATCTGAATTTATACAAAAAATTAATGGGTACTGGTTAGGCTGTCCGAGGTGAGCCTAACATTTAGTTAATTCTTCTTCCCATATTTTTTATTCAAAAATTAAGTTTTTGACATGTTTTTTATTTTTGGTACTTTAACGACCTTTTGTTAATCTACCCAAGTAATCTACCGGTAGGATGTGCGGGTTGAGGGAGCCAATCCTAACACTCCTGAGACCCCTCCTAGCCACTCATGGGGCCGCTTTTCAGCCCTATATNNATAGTACAGCGGTGCCTCCTGAGTTGATTGTGCTAAAATCAGCGTAATCGAACCGAATACATTTTGAGATTTTCATCGGTCGAAAAACTTGCAACTAATCAACAACCTGAATTTCAGAATACGCCAATGAAATCGGCTTAAATTTGAGCGGTCACCCAATCATATTCTCGCATTATTTGAATAGTCACGATCTATAATGATGATCAAGGTAAAAAAAATCCCCTTCGTTTGACAGTCATTACTTTTTGGACTTGGGAATCATCATCGATATATGTTTTCGAAATCAGAAGAACCGGTGAACAATGCTTAAATAGCATTATTCACACGGCACACTGTGTAAAAACTGAGTTTAATCAAGGAAGAAACGAGAAAAAAATCTCTAATTTTTTTGAAGTCGTGTTTAGTATCGCCCATAGTGAAAATAAAGAAAGGAGTTTAATAGAGATTTACTCGAATAACAAGAAAAAAATATTGTTGAATGGTATGTCATAAGTAAAAGTTAAAAATAAAGAATGGGTCAATAGCAACTAAGCTAGGGTTATTTTAAAGTACACCGTTAACTGNCCCTAAACACGTTTCGTTAATCAATTGGTTAAAGCTCGGTTAACCAGCTGGTTAAGGCAGATAAGAACGTCACGTAATTTAACTCTCGAGGTTTTAAGTTTTCACAATATGTAAAATTGTAAATGTATTGTTTTTATGATGAGTTAATTGAACGTTATAAGTGTGTTAAAATGCCAAATAATTCATTCGGAGACCCACCACCACCTAACTTGATCAGCGGAGTGTTCACTGAACGGAGTGTTCACTTGAACACTGTTCAGGCCGTAAATTTCGCATGATTTGTTCAATTTTATAAGAAAATTTTAGAAACATACCTTGCATTTCTATTTTGCGGATGTCTTGGCTGTAACGATCTGTCTATCTTTACATTATCCACCCCACTCTCTGCAACAGCCAAAAATAAAATTGTTGAAGTTTTCATTTCGTCCTAAAAAAGCCTCACACCTAAAATATTAGTCCTAAACTGAAGTTTGTTTCTCTTCCGAGTACTTCTACAAAATGATACCTTCGTTTAATTCCCAAAGTTGTTATCAACCCTTTTGGTCCCAGGGGCGCCACTGGGAAAAATGTGCTCCGTAAATCACGGCCATGAATTCCGGCTGTAGAATTCCAATTTCGATTCGAAATTACGTCGAGCTGCTGGCTTAATTTTTACACAAAGATTGTCATTAGTATCTTCTGCAAGACTTTTTTAAAATCAGATGTGTACAAGCGACGAAAATAGCTCTAAAATGATAATAGAAAATAAAGTTGAGGCTAGTGAAGATTTTTCACCACATGATGACCACAAATCCTATTTGAAAAGTGAACAATAGTGCTGTTCTATTATAGATTTGCCAAAGTTGGCCAAAAAATAGTTGGCTTGAAAATGATGCATTTATGGGATTTTCTAAACGTAACTAATCGGTTTTTAATGTTTCAAATATTTTTTCCGAAAATCTTGAAATAATTATACTGCACACAATGATAGATCTTTTCAAGGGTCTCACAAGTTGTGAGTCACAACCCTATTTTTGGAGACCGTTATTTCTGAACATAAAATTTAGATGAATTAGCAAATCAGAAGCATTCTCGAGCCTAATGGAAACTTTCCATAAGGAAAACTTTCCAAGAAATAACTTTGAAATAATTAAACTTTCCATAATGGAAACTTTCCAATTTGGAAAGTCAAGTGCAATCGAAAATTTTCCCACAAAAACCGTAATAGAATATTCTATTTACGTTTGCAAAATTTTGTGTAAAGAATTCAATTTTCTTGTAAAATCGTGAAAGAACTTTTTTTATAGATCTTATAATTTCTTAAATTTGTTATACCAATAAATTCAGGTTACTGTTTTGCTAAACTAGATATTGACAATTAATTCTAACACGTTAATAATTTAACTCATTAACAACGTTTCGCTATATGCATTTTCTAGTAATCTAGAGCACCAATGGTGCTGCACCATGTTTACCTAGATTCATAATAAGAATATACTAAGAAAGGAAAGAGTTAACCACCAGCATTGGAACCGATCGGTTAATGCTATCCAAAAAAATATTTTTTCGACATATCCTTCTTCCCAACGGAACTCCATCTCAAAAACGTTTACTATCTCTATAGCGCATGTTCGAATCCCACTTATGTTGTCTTAGTTATTAGCTTGAGTATGATTATAGGCAAGGATGCTTGATATTGAGACCGCTAAATTTGATCGGTGTGTAATCACTCAAGCAATAAGACAATCACTTAGACATCAGTGGGATTCGAACACGCGCTATAGAGATAGTAAACGTTTTTGAGATGGAGTTCCATTGGGAAAAGGATATGTATTACAGACCCTCAGAGGACAGATCCTGAATATTTGAATAATACAAACAACGCGGAATACTAGCACCCAATCAAAACTCTTGATTGCAGAATAGGCCGATTTCATTAGTCAGATTTGGAAGGGATCAAACGATCAGATTCTGCATTTTTCAAATATTCAAGATATGTCCTCTGAGGGTCTGTAATCCATATCCCTTTATGACCTTTTGATTAATCCAATAGATGTGGGCTGAAAAGAAGAGAAAGCGGCCTCATGAGTGGCTAGAAGGGGTCTTAAGAGTTTAGGATTTGCTCCCTCAACCCACCATCTATAAGATTAATCCAAAAGGTCATAAAAGGTCATGGATCAACCGCCCCTCAGAGTACAAATCCTAAACTATTGAAAACTTGCGAAATCTGACGCATTTGATGGGTTGATCATTTCCTAATCTGACCAATGAATCGGACATTATTTCTTATCAACGGTTTTGATTGGGGCAATATCTTGCGTTGTTTGTATCATTCAAATAGTTAGGATTTGTACTCTGAGGGCCGTTGATCCATATGATTATTTTTTGCACACGTTTTTTCATCAAATTCGAAGACTCTCTAAAAAGGTTCATGATATTAAACCCTATATCATCGAAGTCAAAACTGAACTTAAAATTTCGAAAATAAACATTTAGGTACTGTTCCCGTGATAGAAATTACAACTCCACATCGTGAGTCACATCACGGGAACTGTACTTACTTATCATCAAAATTATTATTAAATTAATATAAAATTATTATTCGATTATTAACAAATAATCATTAAACTTTAGAAAATACACAATTAGAGTAAATTATTAAATTATAATTAAATGATTAGTCAATTATAATTAAATGATTATTTAATTATAATCAAATTATCCTCAATAATTATCAAATTATAATTTAATTATTGTTTAATTATTATTGAATTACTATTAAACTATCATTTAATTATTATCAAATTATCATCAAATTATTATTAAATTATTAAAAAATAATTATTGAAATTTCACACTTTTAACTTATACAGTATAAGTTATACTCTAGCTAAGCGTTAGCCCGTTATACAGTATAACTTATACTGCTAGTACACCACACATATCCCTTTATCA
>SCLH01001007.1:857-14036 GCA_004367855.1 Oikopleura vanhoeffeni | reverse complement strand
TCTGCCGATCCCTGATCCACACTAGGGATCATTTCTCATATACATCTCCCGGTACTGACCCTACTTATGCCGCATAAGTTATGCCTATCACTGTGCTCTAGTGCAGTCGGTGAAATTCTTCAACCACCATTATGACTCATAATCATGACGTTACGTTATTCACAACATATTTTTCATTCAGACCAATTTGCGGTCAGGAGACGGTAAACCTTTTCTTGACCCCAAATTGGTCTTAAAAAATAATTTGGATTCAGACCAATTTGGGGTCAAGAGGAGGTAAACCTTTCTTGACCCCACCAAGGCAATATATATACAGCAGGGTGCGGCGTATAGTTAGAAAGTTTGTCGCCAAAAAACCCTAACTATACGCGTAATTCTAACTATACGCGTACTTTCTAACTATACGCGTACTTTTGGGAAAATGTGCTCTGATTGGTCAATTTGGACAATATCTAGAGTTTAAAATTGCGTTAAAATATGGTCAGAGTAGGAATTTTTGGTGAGTTTAAAGTTAATTTTTCGTTACAAATCTTCTAGGATGTATAAATTTAATTTTATTGGAAAAAATGAAATAAAGTTAATTTTAAATAAACATGAATTCGAAAAAGATTTATCCGAAAATCGTTAAAATGTCAAGGAAACAATGAAAATTATGAAAAAAAATATGCTTACAGTAAATTATCTCAGAAAACCAGAAAAACTAAATATTTTTATCTGAATAACTATTGGCTTATTTTCCAGCTAGCCAACATTGTCTGCGAGACTTGAAAACATTGGTCAATCTGATCATGTTTTTAAAAAAGTGTATTTTTCATTGTTGCGCCGACTGGAGAATCTTGGTCTGAAAGTCTGATTTAAAACGCCTATCTTTTGCCTAGGAACGTTTGAAAAAAAGCCCTATCTTTTGCCTATAACTATACGCCGCACGCCAGGAACGAATAAATTTATTTTTCAAATGCGTAGGTTTTTGTGGAGGCTNACGTAGGTTTTTGCGTATAATCTAACTATACGCGTATAACTATACGCCGCACCCTGCTGTAGTAAGTAAAAAAGAGACGATCGGCCAATTTGGGGTCTAGAAAAGGTTTCCCGAAAAATAATACAGGGCGAGGCCCTATATCGCCGAAAAAAACCTACGCAATTTCACGATTTTAAATTGCGTGGGCGTTTGAGGTTTTATTACATATTACTTTGAGTGTTTCATGACTAGGATCAGTACCGGGAGATTAATCTGCAAAAATAGACCCCTCAGCACGGATTCTTTGAGTTTAAATGGCTAAACTTTCTCAAAAAAAATTATTCCGACCCTGAAATTTTTTTTGGGGACACCTGGTGGTCACAATTTGAGTATCAAAAACAACCTGTTCAACAGGCTTTGAAAGGCCCAATGGGCTTTGAAGGGTGATGTAGCATTCATTTTTTGTTGTTATAACACATATCGCGTCACAAAAACATATAATTATAAATAACAAAAACTAATTTTGAATTTTCGGAAAAAAATTTCTAAAATTTTCTCGGTCTTTTCGAAAAATTTTTTATGAAATGCGTAGGTAAAAACTCAAATTGATTTTGTCTATCATGAAGCCTATCTGAAGGCACTACTTTGAGCGCTTATCACGGAAAAACTGGAAAAGCTATCAATTTACTTATTTGTCACTGATTGAGATCAAGAATAGAATTAAGTGAATAACACGTAACATTTTTAAATTTCGAAGTTTGTGAAGTAGATAACTGCGATAGAAAAGAGAGGTTCACTCACCTTGTATTTCTTGAAAAACCATTTTTTACAATGACATATAAGTTACAAATGTACAAGTGAAACTCTAGCTATTTATAGGTCGTCTCAGATTTGAAATATGATATCTCGATCGCTTACAAAACAATTTTTTTTCGATATTTTTAGAACTTTATTGAAAGATTTTGAACAAAATAATGTTTTTACTATGTAAATGGTTTTTCAGAAGTTTTGCTGGTATTGCCAAAAATTCAGAGTTATTTTATTACATTATTGTAAAGGTAAGCAACTTACAAAGGATTTTTTGATACAAAAATCTAGTTGGGCATTTTGAATTGATTTCAGGGTCAGACCCTTCGTTTCGCAAATTATTCATATCGCCGCGCGTCAAAATATATGTAGTGAAATGTGAAAAATATTGCTAATCACTGAACTCAAAATCACTACCATTTAATGTTCTACATTTGATCGATTTGTCTTGTCGGCTTATTGGGTTAAATTGCCGTTCATTCTTTCGAAAAATAATTTTTTTGAAAATTTTCACTTGTGAAAAAATTATTCTTCGTATAAGAACTGCAGAAAAAATATTATATCAAAAGAATCCTCAAATACTTTTAATAACTGGTTTTTCAGAATTTAGATATTTATCGTTTTCCACAAAATATTTTTAAAAAATTTTGGCGAAAATCCTAAAAAAAGTAGGAAAAAATAACTTTCAAACGGCTAATCGATAAAATTTTCAACAATATTTGGAAATAAAATTGCAAAATCTATGACATATTTGAATTGTAGGTCGACGATGTTATTTCTGCGCCGTTTTGGCTCCCGAAAATTTGTTTGCCTTCAGATAGTCAAAGGGTGTGACGGGGTTAATCGACGTAAAATTTTATTTGCTATCCGATAAGCATAATTTTAGGATTGCACAGGCATGGGCACCTACTTCAATCGTCAATTAAAAGAATAAAATGCGATTTTACCGAATAATTTTATTTTTATTTTCAAAAAATCCTCCTTAAAATTCTGCGCAAGTCACCGATGACAAATCGTCAATAAACTAATTAGTTTAAAAGTCGATGTTACGCTCGGTACTGACCTTAGTCATGAGTCATGACTCATGAATAACGTCATATTTCAAAATTTAATGTCCCAAATCTACTTTGAGTACTTTTTTGAATTGTTATTTGATTGCGTTTAGAGTACGTAATGGCACACATTTTGGTACTTTAATTCATTTGAACCTATAGTAAAACTTTTATAAAATTGGGAAAGTCTTCAAATTATGACGTCATTTCGAACCCCTAGGCGTTTTTCATTTTTGACAGAAAAATTTATTTCTGTCCCCATATCGCCGAAAGGGCCAATACTGCCGAAAATGACCAATATCGCGGATTTTTTTGGAAAAAACTGTCGGTGATATTCGGCCTCTCCCTGTATCAGGTCGAGAAACCAATTAGACTTCGGGATTAGGATTGAGAAAAATTGAGACTCAGGATAGTGACGTGATCGGGATTTAAAAGTCATGCAGATTTATAAAACTGCTTTTATACATTGGCCAGGCCAATTTGGCCTTAAAAGTTTGGATATCTCAATTATGCATATTTTGCTCTAGCGCCACTTGTGGTTATAGTTTTCATAGTTTTTTTCTTCGTAGGCCAATTCAGTCGAGAAGATTTACGATCGGCAGTGAAGAATTAAATTTACCCACTTCCAGTCAACCTATAGAAGAAGAAGACAGTGATTCATCTAAAGCTGCCTCAGACAATAAAGGTCAACCACCTCAAATTATCAAATTTTTAGATACAAGTTCAGGAAGCGATGATGACCTCAGGTAGATTATTTTAAATTTTAACTAAAATATGAGAAACACAAAATAGTTTTTATTTTCGTAGCTGATAAGTAAATCAACTAATTATTAGTTACTAATAGCTTTTGAAAAAGAACAATTTTCACCGGTTAATAATTTTCTAATTTTTTAAATCCTGCTTTAGAATCTGTCTATATCAGTTGTTGCGAAGCTAGTGTCACACTAGTAGTGTGTTTTTCTGCGTTTAAAACTCGATATTTTGCCCAAAACGTTTCTTATTGAAAGCTCACAATAACTAGTAATTTCATTGGGGGTATTCATCACTCGGGTAAGACCGCTGTTAAAGATGGCCAAGCTGCCCGTTTGGCTCTATGAAGCCAGATTATCTAATGCCAATTATGTATAGGTTTTCATTAAGGAACCTATCCAATTAAGTGTGAAAACGCAGAAAATTATCTCCTTAAGGGGGTGGTCGTCGCATTTTAAGGGTTTTTAAATAGCCAAATTGTCGCAAAAGTACGAAATCGTCGGACCATCTTTTACCTCTCTTTGATATATTTAAAGCAAAAATATCGAGCAAACTTCATTTTTAACTTCATCTTTTTAAAAATACTTTAGAAAAAAATGCGAAAATTTCGAAAAAAATTTTGTGAACTGATTGGGTTATATAAGTACACTTGAATTATCACCCGTATCAAATTTGAAGCATTTTTTAATGCCTCTAAGGCCTTTTATTTAATCAGACAGATATACCCTCTTAAATGAATTTAAAAAAAAAACGTTCAAAATAAATTATATCATTTGAACGATGGGCCAATGATCGCAAAGCGAACTCAGAGCCTTGAAAACTCACAATATTATTTTCAAGATATTAAACGTTCCGAGCCAGATTCGACTCTACCGTAATGGAAGCAAAAGTCTTATTTTTAATGTGGATTGGCCTAAAATATGTTTTTGGAGAGATTTGAGATATTTTTTGGCAAAAATAAGTACCTCTATTTTCCCAAAAAAAAACGCACAAATATTTTTGGCAAAACAAATTTGATCGTTAACTTGGTCGACGAATGATCCTATCATGTAAAAAGGGTCGAAAAAACGGTTTAAAGTCGATCTGGCTCTGCACAGCCTTACGGGCGGCTTGAGCGATAGAGAACACTGTAACGGGCGCCGTACACTTGTACGGTATCAACGCGGTATAATATTACATGTATATTAAGTAAAATATTGAATAAAGTAAAATTATAACCACTGGACAATCATGAATCAAAATATATCAAAAGATTGCAGAATCACTTCAATTGACCAATAAGACCTTCAAAAATAAAGTTCAAACGCAAGCACGAGGTAGAGGGTCTAGATATTCCCTTTTAATATATCAAAAATTGGGTAATCACTCTTCCATTAGGTTCGTGTTCGTGGTTGAACTTTTTTTCGAGCTCTTATTGTTCAAAAAAAGTGAAATATCTGTGCTCTCATTTGGTCAAATCGGGTCGAACGCTTATTTAAGGGCCTAGTGATCCATCTTTGATAATCGAAAAATGATCTCTTCTGCGCCTTTACCCCACGTAGCCGTAAGTGATCCAATGAAATAGCGGGATTCTTTGAATTAGTCGACAATCAAGTCATTCTGATTAGGACACTGGCTGCAAGTTACGCTACTAGGTAAAAGGCGCAGTAGCGGATCATTTTCGATATATCGAAGTGACGATTTTGAAATAAGGAATTTTATTAAAAATAAAAAATCGCGTTTCAATGTGTTCAAGCTATCTTTGTAGAGAAATTTTTTTCTGGTTATTTTAAGGACCCAGGATTTTTTATTTTAATGGAAATTTTCGAAAAAAAAATCGATTTTAAGGGCGGTGGGTGGTGCTTTTTTGGTAACCTTTCAATCACGCCTCAGATCAAATCTAGGGGCAGTTGTAAGAAAATCTGGAGGATACTTGTTTGTAGATCTAGCCTCGTCTAACGATTCACATCTCAAAGTCACCGTTGGTCACATCACACACCAGCGTTGGTGAGTCTATTCTAGAGCACTAAACCGGTTTTTTTTAAATCTATCTTTCTTTTAGACCCCCACATACAAAGTGTCTCAAAATTTACACAGAGTAGCGAATAAATGAGAAACAAAAAAGTGATGAGAAGGATTTTTCGATTTTTGACTTTTTGTCTTCTAGAATCTCACTAAACGCCGATTTTGCGCAGTTTTTTTCGGACTTCAAACATCTATCTTCTTTAGACGAATGTTTAGAATGAAGCCATTTTTTCGAATAAGGTAGATAAATATAATGCGCGTAAAAAGGATGAGAAGGAATGTTTTTGAATAAAATTCTAGAATTCTAGAAATTGAATGAAAAGTGAACCGGAAATGAAAAGTTCGAAAAAAAATTGTTGTCTGATCAGAACAAAAGTACGCACCAAATTGAACTGAGATTTCACTGATCAAAAAGTTGGCTGACAGCTAATCAAATTTTAACCATCAAGCCGTCAAATTCGATAATCAGGTTTAAACATTTTTGGCTGAAAATAATATTGAAATTCTAGAATTCGATTAAGACATTTCCGATAATTTTAATGTCATTGCATCGTTTTCGTGGCGTCATATTCACTAATAAAAATGTTCATATCATGGTGGAATCCAGTATTTATGCGGTGTAAAGCAAAAAAATATTCGAATTTTGAAAAATTCTAGATGTTTGAAAAAAAATAATTGCCACCATGAGATTCCCTTGGGTCAACTTTAGTATAACCGATATTAATTGTTTCATAATTAATTCTATAAAGGGCTTCAAAAAAAGCGAGACACCCACCCCGTAAGGTCAATTTTTCGTGATTTTACAGAGTATATGTGATCCAGTTCTAGCGAAGCCGATATGAAAGTGCCTAGAAGGCTGATTTTTTGGCCAGTGAAAATTAAAGCGTTTTTTTTTCGGTTACCATTTTTTGATTGAGGGTCGGCGGACCAATATTTGGACCTCTAATGCCGGTCACAAGTTCAAGGTAAATCTCAAGTTTCATTCGTTAAGATTTTGAAAGTACTGCCCCAAAGGAATCGGAAGGGTCGACTTCTGCAATGACGTATTAGCAACTTACGGGTCAATAATGTACTGAAAGGGTCGCTAGAGAGCAAAAACTGAGTTCAATGCCTTTTTTGCAGTTTTTGCTTCCTCCTAGCGACCTTTCAGTACATTATTGACCCATAGTTGTTCTAATACGTTCACAGAAAGTCGACCTTCCGATTCATTGGGGATACTTTCAAGTCTTATACGATGAGACTTGAGATTGACCCTTGAACTTTGACCGGTCAGTTAGACGTCAATATGTGCAGCATCACCGTCGCAACAGAAACCGCCCGAGGCAAAAGGTGCCGATAGATCCGAGAAACGAAGACTGGATGTAATGCAGCAGCAGAACAGAGAAGCAGCTGCATGCCGCAGTTTCTCGATCTGACAGAGCAGCGAAAACCACAGTCAGCCTTTAAATCGAAAATGACTTAACGGATCTATTTACAATAATATGACGATAAGGTCGATTAAAGATCAACCACTACTGAAAATACCACAAAAAATGTGACACTCTACGAAGAAGGTTCGATTTTTGAACAATACATAAAAACCTGACTCTTAAAATGATCAAAGGAAATTCTCTGACACGATATTCACACATTATCATAACTGCGATTTTTTTGACCTAATTCAGATGTCATAAAATTCGTGTTATCAGTGCATTGACGCGTAGAGTACATAACGAGATCGAAACGGTATGAGAAAAGAAAAAACAGAGAATGCTAGATTTGGGACCTCTTATACCAATAAACATCAGAAACAGATTTACCAGTATTCACAAGAAGAAATACTATTGGAAACACTATAATGTTCAGGTAAGTATTTATGAGAAGAACTTCTTCAGTTTCGATTTAAGAACTGTTTGTGAGGAAAATAATGACAAGCAAACCAGAAATGGGCGTCGGAGCCAAAAATATCTGCTCGGAAAAAACCAAGCATGTCGATTCAAAAAACGATCCAGATCGCTTTTTTTTAAATCCGAATCACATTTTTTTTTAATCGAGTTCGATCCGATCGGATATTCAAATTTTGAAATGGGCTTTCGATGCAGATGCCGATCAAAAAATGTTGACATCTGATCGGATATGTGATCGGATCGAGATACTTATATTGCGCGCATCTATTAGATTATTTAAGTTGAGAAAATGAAAATCTTTACATATTAAAAATCTGGCATATTAATAAGGTGACAAATAAAAGCTTGACCTCAAAAATTCAAAACTCAAATTTAACTTTTTTTACCAATGTTTACTAACTTAATTTACTTTTTTTACCAAAAATGATAACACCGTAACAATAGAATAGCTAGCAGAATGATAACGAATTATATCATGTAGAAAGAAGTCAAGAACTTTCGCGAAGAATGTAAATATATATAGAGAGATCAACTGTGAACTATGAAATTTACAGTATTGTCATTTCAAAAATATCAAAAAACCCCATACATGGGTCGCTAGAGAGGAAACTAAAAATATTTCTGATTTTTTCTAAATATAGAGATTGTTTAATTAGTGTTGGGTTAAAAGTGAAAATAAAGTTCAACTAATTGTTATGATTGGTCTTTGAATAAATTGACGTGACCGTGACTGAATTCAATTAACAACAAAATTTAACAGTAAAAATTTTTTTATCTAGTAATATAGGAATTTGACTAAAATTTCGCGCTCTAGACTGACATTTTACAATCACCAGAAATAAAAAATCACAATAAAAATACAAAAAGAAAAAAAAAACCCACTTGACAGCACAAAATTTTATTTTTTAAAACAATTTTTTTCAAAATTAAAACGATTATTTTCAAAAATTTAAATATAACTTTCAAAGCTAAAAATTATTTTCATGAAATTAAAAATTATTTTTTAAAACTTTAAAAAAAATTTCCTAAAGGTGATGCTTATCTTTTATTTAACCTCGTTTCCATTACAATTTTTGATCAAAATTTTTTCTTTATACATTTAAAGCTGAAGTTTATTAATAAAAAACAGTTTTTAAATTTCTAACCAGGTAATGCTTATATTTTTAAATTTACTTTGTTTCATTACATTTTTTCTTTTCTTCTTTAATCAATTCTTTCTTTTTAAAAAAAATTAACGATTGTTGAAAACAAAATAAAAAGAATCTCAACTAAATTCAAAAAAACATATTAATTTTAATCAAAATCAAAATAAAATATAATTCATTTTTTTTACAAAATTCAAATTTTTGAAAATGATAACATATAAAAAGTTTTCAAAATCAAATTTTAAAAAATTTTGGTTCCAAGATTGGGAACGCTTGTTTTTGTTTCCAAATAAAAGTAAATTTCTTTCAGAAAAAAATTTGAATAAATTTTTGTTCTTTAAAAAAATTTAAATTTTTATCAAAAAATCTAAATTTTGTTCAGAAAAATTTATTACTTTTAAAAAATTGACATGATCCTTTTAAAATTTTTTAACTTTTTATCGAAATTGATTAAGTTTCATAAGAAATTTTAAATTTTTTTTATCAAAAAATTAAAGAAAAGACAAAAATGAATAATCTTCATCAAAAATTAAATTTAGCGCCTGAATAAGTTTTTATATTTAAAAAATTTTTGAACAATTTTAAATTCAATATTACTAATTTTCTATATTTTAATTGCTATTTTTTTATTAATTTTTTTTATCAAAAATCAATTTTTAAGTCTTAAAATTAATATACCAGTATTTTTTCTATTGTCAAATTATTATGTTTCGTTTAAATTTTTGTTAAAATTAATAATAAAATTTATGTTTTTACTTTTTTCAAATTTTTTCCAATTAAATTTCACATTTTTTCAAATAATTTCAAATTTGTTAACCTTTGTGAGCACAAAGCCATTATAATTTGTCAAGCATACCTAAAATTCATCAAAAAAAAGAGCAAAAAAAATCCTAGAATAGTGTTTTTCAAACCACATTATAAACAATTTTTGCTGCGATTCTATGCCGCAATTGTAAGTTTGGGGAGCGAAGGCTCCACAAACTTACAATGGAGATAAATTGTAAGATTTCAGGTCAACTTGACATTGAATGGTCCATAAGCGATCTCAAATTTTCTTCATTTAATTGTAGATTTTGGAAAAGCGCGTCCTGAATTGGTGCTAATAATTACGCATTTAGTAGTAGGTTGACAGCTAGAGCAAAGACTTTAACTAGAGAAAACCACATGGCTCAAATTCATTAAATTTGTAGATTTTGAAAAGCCCGCGTCCTGATTGTGCTAATAATGACGCAATTTACGTAGTAAGGTTAACACTAGAGCAAGACTTTTAATAGAGAAAACCCAATGGCTTCAAATTTTCTCTCATTGTTATGCTGGAGAAATCAAGGAAAGACAGCCATATTTTCCCCAACTTTTTTGTCAGAAAGCTCCAGAGGCAGAAATTGAATAAAAGTTTTATTTACGTGATTATCTTTTGACTTTTGGGCCGTGCTCAATATGCGTGGGTGGCTCAAAGCTACAATTGAACTTTAATTGCAAACTTGAAAATGGCACAATTGTAGAAATGAGACAAGACAATCTACAATTTTAAAAAATAATAGTACTTTTTATTGGAAGAGAAAACTCAGGCCGTAATTTTATTTTCCGGTGTTCGGTTAAAATATGACGGGGTTGATTTATAAAGATTTTTCCGCTCATGTTTTACTTCCAGAATAAATTATTTTCTAAACTAGAATAACAAATACAAGTTGAGATTAGCCAGTTTTAGGAAAGTGTTATGTGCATGCCTCACTTAAAATACAAATTTATTGTATTTACGGGAGCAAAAATTTTTTTGGAAGAGAAATTTCAATTTTAGGTATTCCATAAAAATTTAATTTATTATAAAAATGAATTTAAGCAATCAAACCTGTCCACAGTGTTACTAAATTTGCGCATATCTTCCCTAAAAATAAAATTCACAGAAAATTTTTAAATAATCTGCTTTATTGGGAAAAATAAACATTTTTTATTTTAATTTCAAATGATTTTTTTTCATCAAGGATTTTCACCTTATTTTAAAATAACTTTGATTTATGGAATAGCAGTATGTCCTAATTTATAGATCAGACAGAACAATGACGTAAGCCAGATACTCGTGCTTCGTTTCCGAAATAAATGTTACTTCTTATAAAATGAAAATTGTGACCGGCGCGCTTGCATCCCGTGATCAGGAGGTTGTAAAAAAGGATCATGCCCGACCGGATTTTGTCCCATCCCATTTTTGCCTATCTTTTCTTAAAACCTACGAAAAGGGGGATTGAAAAACCCACGCAAAAGCCATCCTTTTTACAACCCTGCCGTGATATGATATTCCTTGCTTTTCTCACTATATTTTCTAAACTACAAATTCTAGAATACCAAAATGTCGGATGTAAAATATAACCTTCCATCCTCATCCAAAAAAAAATAAAATTCCAACTGCCTGGAGCTTTCTGTAAAACAACGACCAAGGTAGAAGCCAATATATTGGCTCTGGTGCCTTGCACGAAACTTCTTTTATATGCTCACAGGGTTAACAACAATTATTGATTTTTTTGAAAAACGTTCATTTTTTTAATTCCTAGTTTAACGAATTCTAGAAACAATTTTCAAAATTTTAAATAAAATCATTATTTAATAAATAATATTATTTATCACATTAATAAGATATTTAAGTAGATTTATGTGATAATTTTTAAATTCGACAATCGAAATAAGAAATANTATATCTGGCAGATTTGACATATTCACGGTGATATATTCTGAAAACTAAAAGTTTATGAGAAAAACCAAAAAAGCAAATTTGTAGATCTATCTTTAATCTTGCGAAAAAGTACATCACAAATTATTTTTGACCATTACACCAATAGGTACAGTATCGTAACAAGATGACATTTTCCAAACTGCAAAAACTATCTCCTCCCAGACGGTATATCAAATTGAGATCAAATTTTCACAGATCACGTAACGGTAGTATGTCAATCTTTTCTCATAGGCTTTTTTTGATCCGGCGACGGAACAATTCTATAACGCCAAATAACCGACGATTTTTCACAATTTCAGACTTCAAAATCTATCTCCTCCTAGGATATATTTGCAAAATGGCTCAAATTTTGATCAAGTATTCCTAAGAACAATTGTAAGAGACTCTCACGGGCTTATTTTGCAATTTCCAGCTAAAACTCGAAATATGATTTTTTTGGTTATTTTCCATAAAACTTCCGAAAAAAAGTGCTTCGATTTTTTTGAAAGTAGGCTCAAAAGAAAGCCAGTAAAACACTGATGAGAAAGTTGGCTTACGTCAAGGCGATATTTTGAAGTTTTAGTGGTCAAATTTGAGCAAACGTTATTTTTTAACTTCATCTTTTAAAAAATACTTAGAAAAAAATGCAAAATTTTTTTTGATGATTGGGTTCCTTATACACTTAATTATCACCCCGTATCAATTTGAAGCATTTTTAATGCCTCTAAGGCCTTTATTTAATCAGGCAGATATACCCCCTTAAATGATTTAAAAAAAACGTTCAAAATAAATTATATCATTTGAAGGATGGGCCAATCATCGCAAAGCGGACTCAAGACCCTTGAAAACTCAACAACATTTATTTTCAATATTATACGTTCCGGAGCAGATTCGACTATACCGTAATGGAAGAAAAGTCTTATTTTTAATGTGGTTTGGCCTTAAATATGTTTTGTAGAGATTTGAGATTTTTTTGCAAAAATAAGTACTCTATTTCCCAAAAAAAAACGCACAAATAATTTTTGACAAAAAATTTGATCGTTTACTTGGTCGACGATGATCCAATCATGTAAAAGGGTCGAAAAACCCGTTTAAAGTCGATCTGGCTCTGCACAGCCTTACGGGCGGCTGAGCGATAAGAGACAAAATGCAAACATCACCGACCAATAAGAAGTCATCAAGACGCCAGTCATCATGCCGCATGAAGACTGGCGTCTTGATTCATGCTTCATGCGTTAGATTAGGTGCTAGCATGTGCTACAATCCATAAGTTAAACCTATCATACTGTACAGTATACACAGTGTACGCCGTACACTGTACGGTATAACGCGGTATATATTACATGTATATAAGTAAAATATAAAACCACTGGACAATCATAATCAAAATATATCAAAGATTGAGATATCATAAATGTTTTTTCTTTAGTAAAACTAATATAAATTGTTGAGCTTTCGATTTATTTATACTCAGATGCAAATCTTGCGAAAATATTTTAGTGTTAAAAAACCTTGTTTCGAAAATGATTGTAATAAATCGAAAGCTCAACAATTTATATTAGTTTTACTAAAGAAAAAACATTGAGATATCACTTCATTGACCAATAAGACTTTCAAAAATAAGTTCAAACGCAAGCACGAGAGTAGAGGTCTAGATATTCCTTTTTTAGATATATCAAAGATTGGTATCACTCTTCCATTAGGTTCGTCACGAACCGTTCGTGTTCGTGGTTGAACTTTTTTTCGAAGCTCTTATTGTTCAAAAAAGTGAAATCTGGTGCTCTCATTGGTCAAAAGCGAGTCGAACGCTTATCTAAGGGCCTAGTGATACCAATCTTTGATATATATCGAAAATGATCTCTTCTGCGCCTTT
>SCLH01001006.1:228624-303879 GCA_004367855.1 Oikopleura vanhoeffeni | reverse complement strand
GCTCCTCCTCGTCTGGTTTGTTCGTTGAGAGAGACTCTGAATCATGATTTTTTCGATGGAACAACTGACTAAACACGGGGGATCTTATCAGGTAAACAATCCGATTAAGACCAAATTTTTCGGTTTCCAAAAACATCATCGTCGCCTCCATCGGTGCACTGTTGCCGCCTCCGTCTACACCTCTCGCGATAGCATAAAATGTAACTAATCTCTAGCGGAACCAAACAGAGTGGACTGGAGCCCACGTCAATTATTTTAATTTCGCATGCTTTTTGCGATCATACCACGCATGCAAATACTTGATCATGGCACACTTAGACACATCCAACTTGCTCTTCATATACAAACACAATATCAAGGATTATTCTGCATGCTCCAAAACATCTCCTCAACAATTATGCACGGTTTCACTGGGTCAGCGAACAACACTCAAATCTGCGTTGTTGGCGGATTGCTGCCTCGAGGGCTTATGTTTTGTATAACCCAATTGCGTTAGCCTTATTTTTCGAAACCTACCTCGATTGCACCGTGATCGGCTACACGTTGCGACCGGCTAGCTGCACCAATCTGGACAGCTTGCTCCAAACTAATTTCCTTTGGCTTTTCAACAGAAGTCGAGCTTACTCCTCGACAAATGTGTGGGACCACAATTCGACAAATGGAGGAAAATTGAGATAGAAAATGCGCTAGTAGGTATCACCAGACCATGAGTACTTTCTCGGCCACTAAGTAGCGGAGTCCGAATGTGTTCCGGGTCAGTTTCTTTTGCCATATTAAACCACTTGGGCACCTTTGGGTATATTACGTGCCGGATGGATCGCTATCTGTATACAATGCTGTTTTTAAGGACCACAAAATCCATCAGGTCAAAACTGAGAAATTATGGCTTCTACGCACACATTTTCGGAGCTACATAAGCGTCGAACAGTTTTAATTGTTTTGATCGGACTCGCTTCGGATCCGTCTGTGGTTTCGGGACAGTCATTTGTTGTGTGGATTTTTATGATCAACTTTTTATTCCTGCAATCTTCGTTATTTGCGCCAACTTCGGCTGCAATATTGCTCTCCTCCACTCTAACGTCTCTTAAGTTCAAAATCTTTCTTCTTTGACTGGCTTGAAGCAACCTGTCTAACAATTAAGACGTTTGTACTTAGCATTTAGTTGCTCTGTATAAAAATTAGAACGCTACTATCTAACTCTTTCGTCATCAACACTCTAACAGTCGATTCTCGATCATCAGTACGAAGTGGGTACCGGCATTTATGACGTACACTCTTATCGATTTCACCTTGCACCCAACGCGAGCTTTCAACAATATTACAATTCGTGACCCACTATCGAACCACCAGATGAAATCTCTCAATTTCACAACTTCGTAATCATTTTTCTAACTGATTCTCACATCGCTATGTCCAATATTGTCGTTCAACTATTTGGCAATTAAACAAAATAACTTTTAATTTAACGTCTATCACGTCAGGCTTTAATGCGGGATAGGAATAAGAATTCAAGGATATAGGCCCATATAGGATCTGTTTGCCCGTTACAAGCTAGGTATAACCTCGGTGCGGCCAAGATACCTGATGGAACGAGAACACGGGTTCGCGGCTAGCAGAGAGAGCCAGGGTAGCAGAAGACGCAGGCCAAGCAATATTCGTGCCCGGAAAGTAATGCAGACGGGACAGTGATCATTTGAAATGACACACGCTTAACTACTTTAACTTTCACCTGCGCGCTGCGATTCAACTCATTAAACTCTAATAACTTGATATTAACGGGCAAAGAATCTAAATTGTAGCAATAAATCCTATCTTAGATAGAACAAAGCTTTATTCGGTCGGGGTAACGCATTTCTCTCTAATTTCACACCAGGGCTCATATTCCAGACGTATTCTTATTAAACATCCGCCAGCATGAAAGTTTGAGGATACTAAAGACATTTCTCTTATATTCAATACAAATTATGCAATCGTTAGATTAATGGCTCTCGTCTAATCTCAGTAATGCCAATCATTTGTCTCTGACCATGTCTCAGAAGTCACAGGATAAATGAAACAGAGAACAAATCCATTTTTCCTTACATTTGCTGCACTAGTGCGCCAGAAAAGATAATTCGCTGGTGCTTTTTCATTTTCAAAGAAGCCCGGAATATTTTTCCAGTACCACAGTTTCCAAACATATTAAAATAAAAAAATCAATACAATCTCTTACCAGCTGTATTGATACTTCTCAGGATTCCAAACAATGCAAAGCCAGCGGGTGACGCATTCTTCGGCCGTAAAGCCATCCGCAAATGTAATCCAATAACAGCTGAAAGAAACCGAGAACACCCGTCTGCACAATATCTTTATGGCGCCTATAGAGAGGCCACGAACCAATTAAGCATCCGTTACAAAATCTGCAGCGGTGATGACGGATTGGCTCGGTTAAACCGTCGATACCCGGTGGTCGCACAAAATAACCATTTCCGCTTCCATTGCCTGGACATTTCCCTTCTATCCGAAAAAGACGCTAGAATGGATGATCTTTCCTTTCGAAACGAAACATGCATCAGCCACCATGAAAGTTCGGGGCTTACAATCAACCTGCCAAATCAAGCCCACACAACAGACAACACGCTTATATGGCGGGTCATTGACGAGACTTACTGTGGCTGGCATTCGACAATTTTGACACGAAAAGAAATATCCGACTCAAAACACACGAAAAAAATATCGAAAATTCATTACCTCTTTCGAAAAGTACTTCCGTGGCAGCTGAGGGTCAGGTTGACCTCAACTTTCTTTAAAATCATTTGACACCTGTTCCAGATACTGTTTACTGCTCCTTACCTTTAAATTACATTCATTCCTAATAAACGAACTAAAAAATATGAAATTCCCACTTTTTTAGAATCGAATTAATTTTTTGAACCATCGACATATTTTTGTCGACTCGGTACTTTTCTGTTTGTCGTAATCTACTATTTTAATGCACCTAATCTACTCTGCAGATTTTAACCTAATTATTTTTCTGTCTCTCGCATAACTAACGATAAGCTTCATAAATCTCACAATGTTGTAATAAAGCGTCTACACTACTGAATCGGAAATTTGACCAACCCGATAAAACACAAGCCACACCATGTGTTTTGACTCTGGTGTCAACACAACACATTTTCCCGGTTGTGTATTCGGCCAACCTCGATGTCCGATACAGACGATTCCGACTTCAGAAGTCTCTTGACTTCCAGATATGTTTGAAAAGTCTTTTTAAATCTTATTTAAATTCCTGCTTTATATTCTTTCATTCTTAAATTAAAATATCTATTTCAAAAAGACTCGTACTACTCTGTATACAAAACAACTCTTCGCTTACATAAACTTCTTATAAACTAAATGATTTTGAGCATCTTCAAAAGACATGTATCTATAAATTAAGGCTCTAATTCCAAGTCATTTGCGCCAGATGTTCTCCTCCCTTTCTAAAGTGACGCGCAAAAATACCTCTGCCGGTCCACGATTAACTCAAGTAGAGCTTCTCTCTGCCTCCCCACCCGTTCCTTCATCGACCTCGGTATCTTGAGGTTGCCTACCGGTATAACTGTTGAAATCAAAATTTAATTTCATTCACCTGTACACTTTGATGCTTTTTGCCCTAACCAAGTCCTCGATGGCAATTAAAACTATACTGCTTAGCTTATAGTTAAACTTAAACTATACGTCTAATCAGTCACATAAAATAAAAAAAAGTTCCGCCGATGCACGAGAGCTTTTAGGAGGCTTAAGGATGTGGGCGACGATATTTGAGATTTCTGAATTTTGAATTTTTTTCAAAAAAAGTAGGTTTTAGAAAATTAACTTAGTATAGGTAAGAATTTGACCAAAAACTTGAAATTCACAAGTCTTTCCTGAGACTTTGGAAAAAAAATCGGAAAAGGGCTTCCGTTTATACCTTAATCCAAGCTTTGCGGTAAATTTGATGTACAAATAAAAAAATTATATATTTTCAAGGAGGAGTAGGCTTTTGCGTGAAAAAACCTCTGAATAGCAATTAAACCACGTGATACCTTCTCATTTTATGTTTTTCTCGATAACAGCGCAGTGCTCTGTTCTACTCAATACTTTTGTCTGATCGAGTATATCCTCTTAGGAAGAAGATTGTTATTTTCTGGTTTGGTCTAGTACATTGGTACTACTTAACGTACATAATGTACTAGACTAAACCAGAAAATAACAATCTACTACCTAAGGGGATATATGTTCAGAATCAAAACAAATTTCTAAATAAGTTCAAAATACCTACATGTATGAAAAAATCACGTTTTTTTAAAAAAATGTTAGTTTTCTCGATTTTATGAAATTATTTGATGGTCAATAAATTATTAAGACAAATATAATATTCATGAAAAAGTTGTTAGTTTTCTCGATTTGATGAAATTACTTGATTATCCTTTAAATATTGAGCCATATGTGGCATATATGGCATAGATGATTTGGTATCAGAGTACCACTCTGGCATGATTTTAACAAATTTGAAAAGTTTTCGAAACATATTATTTTATCCATACTAATATCAAAATAAAATATGTTGAAATTTCACTCCGAAAAAAATATTTTTGCTCCAGATATGTCCGAAAGATTTTTTTTTGCAAATTGAACCCAAAACACTTTCCTAAAAACTGGCTTATTTGGAATTTCAATTCCAGATTTGGGTAAAAATTATTTGTTTGGAAGTAAGACTTGAGGGGTCGGTGCATTTTGACAGATTTGCATTTTTTTCAATTTTTTTGTCTTGATGGGAAACTTTTTGCCACTTCGTCTGTTGAAAAAACACTCAAAAACGCGCGTTTGCTATCAAAGGTGTCTGAATTACATTTAAAAATATTTTTCAATAATTAAAAACTTCAAAAAATGGTCTCGACTACGATCGAAAGTTTATATAATTAAATTTAATATGATTTTTACGTCACAATCGAAAATTAAAATTTCCGAAAAAAAACGAAAAAATACGAAATTTTAGCACATCGAAAGAAAAATTTATTTTCATGAGTTTAATTTATCAAATTTGACGTGGTGGATGAGTCGGCTTACCAATTGAGCAAGTCTCGATGAAATATTTTTTTTAATTTTTGATTAATGAGGGCTTAAGTATATTTCGCGAAAACCGTATTTTCATTCAAAAAAGTATGATTCAGAGTTTAAACAAGTGCGAAGAAACAAAAATAAAGCATATTTAAATATAGTGAAAGAAGCCATTCTCAATATTTTGAGCTGATGATCCCAGAAAAATAAGTTTGAAAATTTTTGAACATGAAATGAGAAAAAATTACAAAATTTTTTGAAACAATTTTCACATAACATGTCAAAAATAATGTATAATTTTCGAAAAAACGCTTGAACCATATGTAGAGGTATGTGAAAAAAGTAAAAGTAGCCATAAGTAGTGTTTTTTGCACAAAATTTCAACAAAAAATATTTTGAAAATTTTCAGCTTTAAATGTGGAAAATTTTCTTATACCTTAAAAAAAATCGAAAAAAAGTATAAATTCAGCTTTTTTAATTGTAGAAAAGCGCGTTATTTCTCGAAAGCAACTAACACATATTTAACTGATGTCTGCACAACTATATTCACTTGCAAGTATTTCGCAAGAAATTTAATGGATAAACAAAATCTTAAGAAAATGAAATAATTTCTCTTAATCCCGATATTATGCCAGATGATTCGTAAAATATCATGAAATAATGATAACTTGTTTTATTAATAAATTATTTTGATAAATATTATATCTGCTAATAGTTTCTTATTTCTCTTATGAGTATCGTTATGTATTTGTTATCAATAATTGGAAATGACTCATTTCAAATGAGTCGAAGTAATTGCCTAGCGAAAATCCAAAAAGAAAAGTGAAAATGTCATTTGCCAAAATGCACCGAAGCCAAAACTCGCCTTCCAATCAACTTGTCATAAAATTCGAACTTATTGTCCTAAAAAAATTTAGGGTGATATTTTCAGATTCCAATTTTTGAATTTTAAAATGTTTCGAAAAAAAAATTCCTGCGATCATTTTTTCCATCATTCTTTGGCTTATTTGCTAAAATCGATTTTCGCCCAAAATTCTCGTAACACATTAATACCAATACAAATATAATAAATTCGCTGTGACAAATTGACCTGGAAAAACATATTTTTAAACGTGCAATTTTTTAAGTGTAGAAAATTAGGCTTCTTATAATTTGTTATGCGATTCAAACGCTACTGTTCATAATGAAGCAGCGTGCGCGGTATCTGTGATCAAAAGAAATAAATAAAATTATATAAAAATTATAACAACGTTTGTTATAATTTTGTTTGCCTTATCTTTTCGTTTGAATCCAAAACATTTTCGGTATTTAATAAGATAGTTTTGTTCTTCACGAAATAATTTTTTTTATTCTTACGGACGATAAACTGATTATTTCTTTTCAATAGTTATCTGATAATCAGATAGACGGCAACTTAATTCTTTGTTATTCTGAACGTTTCAATCAATTTTCATCATTATTCTCACAAGTTATAGAGCGTTCAAAATTGCTTTAAAAGTACCTATCAATAACAACAACTGGCATTTATAACCCCCTTAAAAACCTTATTTAACCCATCCAAATAATCGAAAGACATTTTTTTAATAATTAATATTTAACTTGGCTATTCGAAGTCAACATTTTTGAAGTCGAGCGGTTATTTTTATTGAGAAGTTGGAATCATTTTTATTTCTTGATATAATATTGACATTAAAATCTGTGAGGGTTAAGGAATGGAAATAATATTGTTTTTAATATACAGTTTTGTTGAAAATGAGAAATCAGATTATAATCAGACTACATTAATCAGACTTTAAGTAGCGATCAATTCAAGCCACTTTGAATATGCCCAACTTGGGCAGCCCAAGAGCAGATTCCAAATACCCATTAACTCGTTATTTTTTTATTGGTGGTAAATAAATAGCAAAACTTGCTCATTTTTCTCTTGTGGCTATCGCTTTGATTTTTTGTTAAATCCTGTAACTCAACTTTTTCTAAGTCAACGTTTTTTTGGCAATCAAATACTATCAGTTCTATCTGCTCCGAGGATACCTTCCAAAAATGGCACAATTTTTTCAAAGTATTTCGCATAATTTCTTAAGTTATAAAGTCTTGTTTTTCTGAAATTGTTTGGTTAATTTAAGTTTAAAGTTCAAAAAATACTAAAATTAACCAGAAAAAAAGTAAACTTCTAATAATTTCAATTTCGTGTTTTTTCGGAAGTTTATGCTTTTAAAAACTATGCGTTATATTTTTGGCCTTTCTATAATATCTTACAGGCTGCTTGTAACAAGCAGTAAAGATGCATAGGCCTTAAATTTGTCAGGAGATTTTTAACTGTGAGAAATTTTGCAGAATATTAATTCGTGAGCTTATATATTTTATTCATTCTTCATCCCATTTCCAAGTTCTAAATGTCATCCTGTAATGTTGAACTGTGTACCCTTTTATAGGATTTCCTACAAGTCTTGCTCTGACTTTTCCGTATTGAAATCGGTTTAATAATTGCGCCAATTCTCTGGCTTCTTCGGTCTTACTGTTTCGACTTCTCCACTTAGAACTCACGAATCTTTTTTGCCGGAATAAGTCCCTAGGAATTGGATACAAAGAAATTGCTTCTAAAGTCTGCGAACAAAAAAGTATTGTGAAAATTCTTGCGATTATCATTGATCCTATATATATTGAAATATTTTTAATTATTATGAGATTATTTCTCTTTATAAGGAGATAGCATCTTAATAAGGATAGCCTCTCTATATGGCCGAAATTCCGAAGACCCACGATGGCCACGACACAAAAAAAAATATGGCACAAAAATCACTTCAAGTAATCTAGGGGATTAAAAATTGTTCATTCGAGCGTAGGGAACAAGGATCGAACATAAGGGTATAAGGGGATATGGGGATAGCCTCATGCTTTAATAAAAATTGTCACTAGATTCTGGTACGATCATCGTTAAATGTGAATTTTCTTCTCAGGCTTTTTTTGAAGTGATAGTAAAACCAAAATACAGTGGTTCTAGGGTGTTACAGCAAATGAGCCATTGGAGTTATGTGATAGTCATGATTTAACGGAAAGTCCTTTTTGTAAAAAATCATTTGGAGAACAAAATTTTATTTTCAAATTTCGAAAAAAGCAAAGTTTCTCATTGGCCCAAAAATCGATCTCACCAAAAAAAACAGAATTATTGTTAGAGACCTGTTCGTTTAAATCTTGCTATTTCAACGCTGATAAAGTTTTTTTTAACCATTATTTGAGAAGATAATGGCGACGCCATTATGGCGTTACAAATATCAAAAAATGCCATTTTTCAAGGACATTACGTCATTTTGCCAAAATCACCGTTTGAAAATTTGCTGTAACACCACTCAAGTAGTTCACCATTTTAACCCCCTCTCAGTTAAAACCCGCTGACCAATTAGAAGTACTCTTCACTGGTTTGTCTTGTCAAAAAATGAATCGCTTAAAAAAATATTCGCACTTTATCAAGACATGCCGGTTTTCCTGAACGACTCTTTTTTTATTTTATGTATTGATATCCTGTACCGAATTCAGTGAATGAAAATTGCCGCGAAAGAAATACAAACCAAATGGGTGTAGTATTCAGTGTATTGGTTAGCTATATCAGGGGGTGGTGAGGACTCACGTGACGCACCTGCCTCATTTAAAAAAATGGTGAGGTCCTCACCACCCCCTAATATAGCTAACCAATACGCTGAATACTACACAAATTTGGTTTGTATTCCTATCGCGGCAATTTTACTGACTGTATTCGGTACATGATATAGTTGAATAATTATCGATAAATAGAACGTGTTGTCTTTCTTTATTCTCTTTGAAAAATCATTCCACTGGGCAAAATTATCAGATAAGCAAAAATCTGCAAATATTTTTTTTTTATTTTATTGTCGAAAGTTAATAAATTCGACGTTTATTAATAATATAGAAAATTCTAGGTCTTTTTGAACTGTTTCTCCTTTAGAACCTTAACTTAAGGTCCATTAAGGTATAATGGCATTCAAACGTTCAAATTGTCAATTTATGTTGCAGCTCAACCTTCCTTAGTTCCCCTAGCTTTTATCTGAAAGCTAGAAATTCTGCGTTGATTAGAAAACAAATTGTTTCAGGCATATTTTTTTTTTATTATCAGCACTCCCGCCTACGCATTTTATATCAAAATTGATCAAAAGTATTTCTTAAAACTCAAAATGTGACAACTAAGGGGTCGAAAAACTATTCATCGTCAGAATCGTTTTTTTTTCGAAAGTTTCGACCCATAAGCCTTAAAAATCCATGGTATACCATAATAATATTCAACATCATTGATGTTACATCAATGAAAAAACCTTGAAAAAAAATTGTTCCAGATCAATACTTTCGCAACGATGATATTTCTAATTATGAGATCTGCTAAATACATTCAATAAGTTACCTAGCTCAGTGTTTGAGTAATTTTGGTTTGCTTGAGAAAAATGTACAAAAAATAGCTAAAATGTACTAATATTCCCTATGTGTTTGTAACAACATCAGGTGAGCAAATTATTCCGAGTTGTAGTGCAATAATATAAGTAAATATATAAGTATAAATAAACATTAGTGATGTGCATGAGTTTTATTTAAATTGCTTGCGTGATCGTGATTATGGTGAATTAAATGTTTTTATGCAAATCTTTCTTAATATGACGAGGTAATTTTGCTTTGACAAAATGAAATTGACGTAAATTCAGACGATAATTATGATTGATTGTGGTCAATCGTAAAATAATTTTTTATTTTTTTAATAAACACGATAAACCTGACAATTTTTCTGATTTTAATAATGGTATAGCAGTCATACTATGACCAAAAGAACTTTATCGCAAATCTGAAGCTAATCTTGAACATAATATTCCGAATAAACTGTATCCAACAGTTGAATTTCAAGAATTTTATTGCAAATGTGGGGTAAAATACTGTTGTATTTTAAAAGTGAAATTTGTAAAAAACAATAAAATGCAAAAATAAAATATGCAATGAATTCTTAAAACATATAAAATTAGCTGACACTACGGGGAATGAAATTCTCTATCAAATGATACAATTTTTTTTCAAAATACTGTTATTTCTTAATAATTATGATGTCAATTTCAGCTCTTTACATTTCACTTTTTTACATTAGACTCTATTTCCGTACGTGGATTATATAATTAACTCTTCAAAAATTAGTATTTTTCGATGGACGGACAAAAAAAGCAAAAAACGTTCGTTTGAGTTCATTTGGATTCCATGGGTGAATTTTTTAAGTTTAAGAACGTGCCATTCGACTAAAAATTGACCCTTGGTATTCCAGGTTGACATATATTTGTTTAATAAAGACTTAATTGTAACAAAAAAAGTTGGACCGTAACAACGTTTTCTTTGATAATGTGACTTTGTTTAATTTGAATATTAGAGCTTAGACTCAGTTCCTGGATCCGTTTGATATACAGTATTTTTAAGTATCCGATACGTGTTCTCGGGAAAGTTAAATCAAATGCATGTTTATGGATATCCCCTATTAACACTTTTGTGAATATCTCGGCCCTACTGCTAAAAAACACACTACGTTTCCTAATCAGGGCCGGGATATTGACAAAAGTGTGAATAGGGGATATATCTGGATCTGATCTTCCAAACAACTTTATTTTTTGAGAAAACTAAATTTTGTTTTCGTAACTCAGGGTAGGCACAGCAAAAATCGGCGACTTTGTCTTGAAATAATCAACTAAGCTAATTGATTAATATACTACATAATGTAAAATGATTTTTTTTTATCCCCTATTCACACTTTTGTGAATATCCTGGCCCTGATTAGGAAACGTAGTTGTTTTTAAGTAGTTGGGCTGGGATATCCCTTTATAACTTTTTGGTTAGAATGCGTAGCCACAACGTTAAAATCACACGTTAAAAGGAGTATTGGCTACGCATTCTAACCAAAAAGTGATAAAGGGATATTCAAAAAAGTGTAAATAGGGGTTATAGAACAGAAACAGCATAAGATAAATATATAACAAAATCGGTTGGTTATAAAGGCAGAATTGTAACTCAGCGCTCGGTGGCTAAGCGTTATGGTGGTGGTGGTCAATTGACCGGTTAGTCTATTGACCGGTTAGTCTTAACAGAACCCTTAGAAATTGATTTAGGACTTTATGATAGATTAATAACCCGCAAGTTTGTAAACGAGGTATGATTGATTATTATTATACTGATTTTAGCCTGAGTATTTTATTGAATTACTAAACACTGTTTCAAAATACAGTGGGTTGTATTGTCTTTATTGTCTTTATGTACTTTATTTCTCTTATTAAATAAATAAGAGAACATAAAAATGTGTAACATTCAGTCTTACACATTTGACAATTTTGCGGGAATATTTTTAGTTAAATTAAACATAGGATTGACAGAGCTTTGATTCAAGTGATATGAAAGACTTGCTCGCAAAACCATTCAGTGCCATTTGTCACGAAAATTGTCAACATTCTGGTATCATTTCTGCAAAACACTCTCAATTAAATTTTGAGTGTTAAAGATGTCATCTCTTTTCAAAGTTGAAGATTATTTTCAAAATAAAACTCAATTGAATGTCAAATAATTTTCCTAAAAAGCTTTTTTCATCTAATTTTGGCATTTTTTGTCTATTTTTCATGTGAAAATAAATTACAGAGACTAATCGATGGTTTAAAAACTGTGAAACTGTTCATGATAAAACCTTAATTTTTGTTGCAGTCACAATTTTGTTACGGGTTTGCTTTCGTAAAAATAAAAATAAATTCAGATTCGACAAAAAAATATGTTATCCAGTATTATTATTATTACTAATTTATTTGCAGCCATCGTAAGACCGTCTACAATACTCGTTGAACAACAGCAACTCAACATATATCGGGGTGCAATGATATAGCATTTCGCAAGAAAGTTGATTATCGCAACAGAATCCAGTAACAGTCAAAGTTTTTATACAGAGAATAAAGTTTTAAAATAATAACAGCGTGACAGTACACGGTCTGAAAAAACTTGATTTTACTTTATTATTACATTTTAGAGCTTCGATTATGTTTTTTAATAATTATACGCAATTAAATACTTAATTTGGTGTGAAATTTTTGGAAAATCAGGCTTTTTATGAAAAAATATTAATAATACAAATTACCGGACAGGGAGTGAAATGTATTAAAAGTGAAATGTATTAATAGTGAAATTTATTTTTATTGAAATGTTACCTGAAATGTTACCAAATTACCTACTATATCCCTTTATCACCTTTTGGTTAGAATGCGTAGCCACAACGTTAAAATCACACGTTAAAAGGAGTAGTGGCTACGCATTCTAACCAAAAGGTGATAAAGGGATATTAAATCACAATTCACACCTTCTAATTTAACTTTACCATCAACTACAAAAATAACGCCAAGTCAATGCCTGACCTTCAACGTATTTTTCTTAACGTATTTGAAAGTTAGAAATATATTTATTAAAGTCTTCCTGTAGTTGATGGTAGTAAATCCCGCTATGTATGATGTATCTTTCGAACGCCTTGAACAGGGCCTTTAATATAAGTTGACTTAGTTAGCCTGCAATCGCATCTTGCAAAACAAAATAATAAAAACTAAATTTCTCCAAAAAAATTAACATTTGCTTTCAGACGATGTAATTTGACGTAACCGACTAGGGCTATCTGGATCGATATATTCTCTATTCACACTTTTGTAAATATTCCGGCCCTACTACAAAACACGGCCTGTACTTAAAAAAACACTAGGTTTCCTAATCAGGGCCGGGATATTTAAAAAATTGTGAATAAAGGATATGGTGGAATAAATATGGTAGAAACTTAATTTTTGCTTTATTTCAAATTTTGTTATCGCTTTGTTTTCAAAAATATAAAAATTTGAGATTTGACCAAAAATAAATTATCGAAATTTGCAATAGTTTTCCAATACCATTATCGGGGAGCTGACTTTTTCTTGCACAAGTAATCTTGGAATTTCAAGGTGTGGAAAAATTAAAAAAAAATCGGACATAAAAATTCAAAAATGTTCTTTAATGTTTAAATTTGGTGTACCTGAAGTTCAGGTCCTGAACTTTGAGCATGTTACATGCTGCATGTTGTTATCAAAAACTAGATAAAATATCGTAAAAAATTCCAAATTTTTGTTTCACTTTCGATTTTGAAAACATTTTTTTTGTTAAATTTATGATAACAGTGTAGCACTGTCAGTGCTCCAAATGAAATTGACCTACGCAGAGACCGACTGACGCAAATATAACGGGAATTTCTTCGTTTATGAGCAAATAGACTGAAAATAAATTTTTCTTTCCATATGTTTGTTGAAAAACTCATTAATAGTGGGCCTATAACAAATCAAAAAAATTTGTCATCTCCTCGCTAAATGCAAAATTAAAGAGAAAAAGCCAAAAATCGATTTTTTGGACCAGTACCGTCGTACAAAAATCTTTTTGTTACCTGTTTTAAAAAATTAAGACAATTATCTCCAATATCCTGAAATTTCAAAATTGTACAAATTTGCGTCGTCGAACGACAAATGTTTAAAAAACAGTCGGTTACTACGTTAACTCGTAGACTTTAGACATGAATCTGTACCGAGACTCGATTTCCGGCAATAAGTGAACATTCTTATAAATCGAGCCATATAAGCAAAGTTTCATTATCAACATACATTTTTTAATAGCTTAAAATAATATTCAGCCAATTTGCTATACAATTAAAAATACAAAAAAAATAAATCGAATTAAAGGCAGTTAATGAGGATAAGAAACAAAAAGTTGCGAAAATTACCTCCAGTTACACACAAAAGTGCAATAATAAGATGAAATTAAACCATAATTTATATTTGAAGCTACCTCATATAAAACTTCAAATGATTTTCTATCGCTCTGTCAAAAACTAATTATATGTTTTTTACAAAATTCCCTAGTAAAATGACTCTTAAATTTTTTAGGATAACTTATTTCTCGTGATAATAAAGATTTGCTCTCACCTTCTCTCGCCTACGTATTCATATGTTATCAGCATTCTGGAAGTTATGACTTCTAGAAATGCTCTATTTAAACCTGAGGGCATACTTTGATGCGATAAAAGTCTTAGAAATTCGTTACCATTCTTTGGAGGGGTATTCCACGTGATTTGAGTACTTTTGAAAGAAAAGCATGTGATACCAATATTCAGTAATTTGAAAAAAGTACTCAAAATTCCAGGGTCACTTTCAAACGTTTTTACGACATTTTTCTCATTACATCAAAGTCAGAATAAAATCACGTGACGAAATAATCCAAAAATAAGGTATGAAATATTTCATAAATAAATCCTTATTTTTTGAAAAATAAGATCACGTGATCTTTTTGGAAAATATCATTATGTTCAAAACTCTTCAATTAGGTGTTTATTAGCCCACAAATTTTTTCGGCGTAATTTGAGTACTATTTGTGTACTTGAACCAATAACTTATTTCATAATTTGAAGGTCACGGGGTCGTTTTTGGACTTTGGTGTAATGGAAAAAAATTCTTGAAAACACCTAAAGAACAGCTTCACATATTTCAAAAAGAGATTTAAGCATTTTCTGAAAAAAAACAGAACTATTTTAACCGACTTTATTTCTTGAATATACGGTCACGTCATCATTTTTGGGCTTAAATGTAATTAAAAAAGGGCTTAGAACGATTAAAGGTTTTTTTTTGTGATTCGAAAAATTTTTGCAAAAAATAATATCGTTATAATACGATATAATAAGTACTGTAATACAATGAAAATTTTCGAAAAAAAACTCACAAACGTCATTTTGTCTTCAAGTTAATCGATCACTTTATGACTGATCTTGTCATTAATGTTTAAGCGTCGTAAAATGCGATTAAATGGTGAATGGTCACAACTTGCCGGTAATCGAGTCTACGTGTCCATATGCAAAAACTATTTTTCTTCATAATGATACACGTTATAAATTGTGGATAACAATCAAAAGTGTCTTAAACTATTCAAATATATTTCAACAGAATTTTAACATCATGAGAACTTAAAACTGTGGTTCAAATGAAAAGTAGTTTCTATATTCTTACAGATAATCAGTGAACTTTATTAAAAAATGAATGAACGTTTTTAATTCAGATGGAAAAATTAAATGTTCCCATTTTTTTACATGAATAGCTCTGAAAAAAGCACGAGTCTGACACGCAAATGAACTTTTTTTTTTTTGTGAAAAATGCGATTTTTGCGATAAATTTTAATTTTATAGAAAAAATATCAATTTTTGAAAAAAATTATTCTTTTAAAAAGCTGAGCAATTAAATTCAGCACAACACTGTGTATTTGAAAAAAAGAACGGGTGTGACCCAAAATCGAATTGTGGACACGCTACATATCCCTTTATCACCTTTTGGTTTGAATGCGTAGCCATTGAGAATTTGCTAAGTCGGAGGTGAGAGTCGGAGAAGATTCCTTTGTCTAAAAAATAAAGGGGCGAATGTGGGTAAAATTGATCGCGAGTGAGCGAGTAGGTTGGATTTTTCGACTCAGTTCCTAGAGGGCGCACGGGACGCTGAACGGTAACTTTTTTCCAATCCAACCTACTCGCTCACTGGATCACTCGCGATCAATTTTACCCACATTCGCCCCCTTATTCTTTAGACAAAGGAATCTTCTCCGACTCTCACCTCCGACTAAGCAAATTCTCAATGGCTACGCATTCTGACCAAAAGGTGATAAAGGGATATACTGATAACGTGATGACCGTTTTCGAAATTAAAAAATCAAATTCTAGAAGACTTTTAAGAATGTATTTTGTTCACGTCTTTTTAACAGTCAGAAATTTTGTACATGATATGATAGTATGGTTCGAAACTGCATATTTATAAAATCATAATTCTTTACAATCGTTTTGAAATGATTGAACTTTAATCATCTTACTATCATTTCATGGAAAAAATAACTGTTGTGTTCACATGCGGAAAAAGTTCTTAACCCCTCACACCTTTTGACTATCTAAAGGCAAAAAAAAATTTCGGGAGCCAAAACGGCGCAGAAATAACATCGTCACAGACCTACAATTCAATTATGTCATAGAGTTTGCAATTTTATTTCCAAAAAAATTGTTAAAAATTTTATACGATTAGCCGTTCGAAAGTTATTTTTTCCTACCTTTTTTTAGGATTTTCGTCAAAATTTCTTAAAAAATTAATTGTGTAAAAACGATACATAATATCGAAATTCTGAGGAAGAAAGTTTTTAGGAAAGTATTTGAGAATTCTTTTGATATAAGTTTATTTTATCTGCAGTCACTATACGAAGAATAATTTTTTCACAAGTGATTTTTATGAACCTCAAAATAATGAAAAAAAAAAAAATTTTCAGAAAATTATTTTTCAAAAGAATTGAACGGCAATTCAACCCAAATAGAGCCGACAAAGACAAATCGATCAAATATAGAACATAAAGTGGTACTGCTTTTGAGTTTTCAGCTGATTAGCAATATTTTTCACATTTTACTGCATATATTTCGACGCGCGGCGATATGAATAATTGTTGTGTAAGCGATCAAGAGTTCATATTTCAAATTTGAGACCCGTTATAAGTAGCTTAAGTTTCACTTGTAAATTTGTAACTTATATGTTATTGTAAAAAATGTATGGTTTTTCAAAAAATACAAGGTGACTGAACCTATTTTTTCTCTTGCAATTATCTAGTTTACAAACTTCGAAATTTAAAAATGTTACGTGTTGTTCACTTGATTTCATCCTTGATCTCAATCAGTGACAATTAAATAAATTGATATTTTTTCCTGTTTTCCCGTGATAAGCGCTCAAAGTATTGCCTTTAGATAGGCTTTTGAGTGTGAGGCGAAGTTCTCGTTTCTGGATGTGAGGAGGTTAATCATTGTAGAAATTAAAAAGTCAAAATATTTTAGTTAGCTGCAACAAAATACAATAACGTGGAAAATGTGTCAAAAAAAACTTCACAAGTTTAAAATTGGTCATTATGAAATTCAAATCACGAATTTTTGAGCAATGGATTAGATCTCGGTTAGCGACCACCATCTCCTTAATAAAATATTTTGTCTTGCTTTGCCAAAAATAGTGAACTTTAGTCTCAAAAAGTAAGGTAAATTGGGTATGTTGTGAAACGCCACAAAAACTCTAGTTTGGCATTTTCTTTTTTGTTTACAAATTTGTTTTTAAAAATGACTAATTTTACGGTTTTTTAATAAAGTTCTTCATCTAGTGACCACGCAAAATTATTTTTTGACGAAATTCTGACTCGTAAATGTCATTTTTATGGACACATAAATTTAACTTTCTTGAATTTCATGTTATGAATCGTCAAAAATAACTAGAATTTTGAAGTAAATTTTGATCATGATTCATGAGTTCAAGATTTGGTAACGTTAAAACATGGATTTTCGTATTAGTCAACGGATTATCTATAGACGACAGCCATTTAAAATGTCAACTTTTTGTTCCATAGAATAGTCAACTTTTGAAGTTATATAAGACGGTTGATATAGAATATCCGCAACTTCTAAGCGTTTGTGATATCAGACGGATCAGAATAGGTTATTATTACGCCACAAGAACATTATCGGCTAAATTAAGATGGAAGATATACAGTAGTCACGGCTTTCTACTCCTTGTTCTATCTCCACTTACGACAAATTGAGTTTTTGGAAAATGATAATGTTAGCTTCTGTCACGGGGAAAAATGAAAAAAATAAAGGTTATGAAATTTTTTTAACCGTGACAGCAGGCTTTTAAAAGAAATGGCTTTTATCCCCTTTTTTTCCTTTTTCATAGCAAAAGATAGGGAAAATTTGGGGATAGGGATGGAAAATCTCCAAAGCAACGGCTTTTTTGGAAGCCTGCGTGACAGAAGCTAACACGCAAGTTATTCCAAAAACACGATATCTACAGTATGTGTTTTTTTTACTTGCGAAATGAAAATTGTCATTACGGTCATTACGGCCAATTAGAAATGGTAACTAGGTGGATTTTATTTTGAAAGCGAAGCTATAGCCGATGTCAAGGATTTGAAAATATTATCCACCTAGTTACCATTTTTAATTGGCCGTAATTACCTAAATGACAATTTTCCTTTCGCAAGTAAAAAAAAACACATACTGTAAATCTGGAAACGTTTTTAATTTATTGTAACGAAATAATTTTGAGACAAGAAAACATCTTTGAATAATTCTGAAAACTTCCATGAGGTAGGACTGTTTACTCGGGGCCCACCCCTGATAGCGTTGGTTGAATAAGTGTCTCTGATTGGCTATGATTTTGCTTTCCTTACAAAATAATAGGAGTCGATGAGTAATAGCTTGCGCAGCGGATTGCCACGCACCGAGTTGACCGTATGACGTGGTTCAATTTACCTTGTTTTGTTCAACGATATTTCTAGAATTAAAAATATTTATTTCGGCAATTAAGGGTATCCCTGCTCCTAATTTGACATATTCTCGATTAAATATTAGCCGAACAGGGCCTTGAGGATATAATTCAGNTCCGATAAACTGTTCACAGACTCCATAAACCATAAAAATCTCTATTAGAAAATAATTTTCGATTTAAATCGTCTCTTTATCGAATATGAGACTTGAAATTATCGGTTAGATTTTTAATGATTTTGATTGGAAGCTCTAAAGGTACCAATCGAGCTTTAACTCTAGAGAATTTTTGATTTATCAAATTATTTGAATTTTGGTTTAAGTGACCACAATTTTGAACTTTTTTAATAAGATGCGTCATAACTAGAATTCGCAAAAAGTTCAAATCGAAAACAAAGTTATAAATTACCGAGTGACCAAAAATTGGGCACTTAAAGCGCGCGCTTTAAGTGACCAATTTTTTGGTCACTTAAAGGTCACTCCTTCGAGCATGTTGTTATAAAAAACTAGATAATATAGCGTAAAAAAATTCCATATTTTTGTTTCACTTTCGATTTTAAAAACATTTTTTTTGTTAAATTTATGACAACAGTGTAGCAGTGTCAGTGCTCCAAATAAAATTGACCTACGCAGAGACCGACCGACGCAAATATAACGGGAATTTCTTCGCTTATGAGCAAATAGACTGAAAATAAATTTCTCTTTCCATATGTTTGTTGAAAAACTCATCAATAGTGGGCGTATAACAAATCAAAAATTTTTGTCATCTCCTCGCTAAATGCAAAATTAAAGAGAAAAAACCAAAAATTAATTTTTTGGAGCAATACCGTCGTACAAAAATCTTTTTGTTACTTGTTTTACAAAATTAAGACAAGTATCTCCAATATCCTGCAATTTCAAAATTGTACAAATTTGCGTCGTCTAACGACAAATGTTTTAAAAAAGTTAAACGCGTCGGTAACTACCTTAACTCGTAGACTTTAGACATGAATCTGTACCCAGATTCGATTTCCGGCAACTAGTCACCATTCTTATAAATAGAGCCATATAAGCAAAGTTTCATTATCAACATTTATTTTTCAATAGCTAAAAATAATATTCAGCCAATTTGCTATACAAGTACTCAAATTACGTCAAAAAAATTCCAGGGTCAACTTCAAACGTTTCTACGACATTTTCTCATTACATCAAAGTCCGAATAAAATCACGTGACGAAATAATTCAAAAATAAGGTATGAAATATGTCATAAATAAATCCTTATTTCTTGAAAAATAAGATCACGTGATCTTTTTGGAAAATATCATTATGTTCAAAACTCTCCAATTAGGTGTTTTTTAACCCACAAATTTTTTCGGCGTAATTTGAGTACTATTTGTGTACTTGAACCAATACCTTATCTCATAATTTGAAGGTCACGTGATTGTTTTTGGACTTTGGTGTAATGGAAAAAAATTCTTGAAAACACCTAAAGAACAGCTTCACATATTTCAAAAAATGATTTGAGCATTTTTTGAAGAAAACGGTACTATACGAGTCATTTCAAATTTTTCAATGATTTTTACGCTCCATTCTGATTGGCCCAATAAAATCAATAATTTTTTTTCTCACAGATTTTGCGCGCGTAAAAACTGTGAGAAAAAATGGTATCGATTTTTGAAAATAATATCTGACCAATCGAAATGCGCGAATAATTAAATATTTTTTTCTCTCTGATTTAAATAATTATTTCAAATCGAATCTGGACACATGTTTAATATTAGTTAAGCTTTCAAGCCGAGAGAATTTTTAAAAACAGGTCTTTAAAAACTTTTTGACCATTTTTTCGGAAAACTGAATTAATTTCTCTCAGCAATAATCCTAAATTTTGGTCAACAAATATATACAATCTATTTAAATGGTTCGTCCCGTTTGACCTAGAATTGTGTCTGAAAAAGACACACTGACGGCCCGCTGTGTTCAACCGAATATTCTTTCTATCCCAAGCCAATAATCAAGCAGGATTATTAATTAAAGAAATGATTGGTTCATAAANCGGGGTTTTGTTAACAAAATCGATATTTTGATGAATAGCTTTAGTTTCAAGTAGCGAAGAAAACTTTAGTGTAATATTAACTATAATAAGAAAAAACTAAAAACGTAACATAGGTATCAAAAATTGTATAATAGCAGAAAAATAAATAAGATAATCATATTTTTTCTAAATAGATAAAATCAGATAAACTTAGTCATTTTTTTTTGTTATGAGACCATTTTTGATATTATACAATTTTTAAAAACAGGTCTTTAAAAACTTTTTGACCATTTTTACGGAAAACTGAATCGATTTCTCTCAGCAATAATCCTAAATTTTGGTCAACAAATATATACAATCTATTTAAATTGTTCGTCCCGTTTGACCTAGAATTGTGTCGGAAAAAGACACACTGACGGCCCACTGCGTTCAATCGAATATTATTTCTATCCCAAGCCGATAATCAAGCAGGATTATTAATTAAGAAAATGATCGGTTCATAAAAATAGCAGCTGAATTTTGCTCATTGCCCTCTAGCACTATTTCACGTCAAACTTTTATTAGTTTGAAATCAGACTGGAAAAAATACTTGGAAGAATGGCATACAATTTTTATTTGAATTTATCTGAATATTGAAAAATAAATCCCTGAAATAACTAAAGATATTTTTCAAACCAATTTGAAGAAAATAACAGGGAAATTGACTCCGTTGAATATTCGCGGCTGATAGCTACGAAAGATAGTAATTGAAAGGTTGGTTAATCTTCAAGGAATAAAAATATTTTTTATAAAATTTTACATTTAATGCATATCGAAATTTTTAGTTTGGGACCAATTTTTTGCATTTTAGTAAATCAAAATTAAGGGCGCCCGTGATGCCATTTTCTAGAGTTCTAAAATTTTCATGAAATTTAATTCTCTATTCGCTGCTTATCGAGATTTTGGTTTGGGACCATTTTTTTTGCATTTTAGTAGATCAAAAATTTAGGGCGCCCGTGATGCCATTTTCTAGAGTTCTAAATGCTGGCACGATATTTCACAGCTAATTTTTCATTGAAATTTAATTCTTTATTCGCTGCATATCGAAATTTTAGTTTGAGATCATTTTTTTGCATTCTAGTAGATCAAAATTTAGGGCGCCCGTGATGCCATTTTCTAGAGTTCTAAAATTCTTGCACAAACATTTCATAGCTATTTTTTCATGAAATTTAATTTTCTATTCGCTGCATATCGAAATTTTGGTTTGAGATCATTTTTTTCGCATTTTAGTAGATCAAAATTTTGGGCGCCCGTGATGCCATTTTCTAAAGTTTTTGAATTCTGGCACAAATATTTCATAGCTTATTTTTCATGAAATTTAATATTCTATTCGCTGCATATCAAAATTGTGGTTTAAGACCATTTGTTTGCATTTTAGTAGATCAAAATTAAGGGCGCCCGTGATGCCATTTTCTAGAGTTCTAAAATTCTTGCACGAATATTTCATAGCTATTTTTTCATGAAATTTAATTCTCTATTCGCTGCAAATCGAAATTTTGGTTAAGCACCTTTTTTTTGCATTTTAGTAGATCAAAATTAAGGGCGCCCGTGATGCCATTTTCTAAAGTTTTAAAATTCTTGCACGAATATTTCATAGCTATTTTTTCATTTAATTTAATTTCACATTCGATGCATATCGAAATTTTTTTTTGAGACCATTTATTTTGCATTTTAGCAGGTCGATTTTAGAGCTTGCTCATTGGCCGCGCAAAAAAGAGCAACGCGCTTATTGGCTGAGTGGTGTACTCTCTGAAAATTGAATAAGCGAATAAAAATTGCGCGCAGAAAAACACGTGACGATAAAGGTGTTAATCGTTTTCACCTGTCAGTAACCTTATAGGCGTAAAAATCATTGGAAAATTTGAAATGACTCGTATAGTACTATTTTGACCGACTTTATGTCTTGAATATACGGTCACGTCATCATTTTTGGGCTTTGATGTAATTAAAAAAGGGCTTAGAATTTTTCTGATAACGATGAAAGGTTTTTTTTGGTGATTCGAAATTTTTTGAACAAACGCACAAACGTCATTTTGTCTTCAAGTTAATCGATAACTTTATAACTGATCTTGTCATTAATGTTTAAGCGTCGTAAAATGCGATTAAATGGTGAATGGTCACAACTTGCCGGTAATCGAGTCTGCGTGTTAATATGCTAAAACAATTTTTGTTCATAATGATACGCGTTATAAATTGTGGATGACACTCAAAAGTGTCTGAAGCTATTTAAATATATTTCAACAAAATTTTAACATCATGAGAACTTAAAACTATGGTTCAAATGAAAAGTGATTTCTATATTCTTAAAGATAATCAGTGAACTTTATAAAAAAATGAATGAACATTTTTAATTCAGATGGGAAAAATAAATGTTCCCATTTTTTTACATGACTAGCTCTGAAAAAAAGCACGAGTCTGACACGCAAATGAACTTTCTTTTTTTTGTGAAATATGCGATTTTTGCGATAAATATTCATTTTATAGAAAAAATATCAATTTTTGAAAACAATTATTCTTTCAAAAAGCTGCGCAATTAAATTCAGCACAACACTGTGTATTCGAAAAAAAGAACCTGTGTGGTCGATTTTGACCCAAAATCGAATTGTGGACACGCTACATATACTGATATCGTAATGACCATTTTCGAAATTTAAAAATCAAATTCTAGAAGAATTTTAAGAATGTATTTTGTTCTCGTTTTTTAAACAGTCAGAAATTTTGTACATGATATGATAGTATGGTTCGAAACTACATATTTATAAAATCATAATTTTTTACAATCTTTTTGAAATGATTGAACTTTAATCATCCTACTATCATTTCATGGAAAAAATTACTTTTGTGTTCACATGCGAAGAAAATTCTTAATCATTGTAGAAAATGAAAAGTCAATATATTTTAGTTAGCTGCAACAAAATAAAATATCGTGAAAAATGTGTCAAAAAAAACTTCACAAGTTAAAAATTGGTCATTATGAAATTCAAATCACGAATCTTTGAGCAATGGATTAGATCTCGGTTAGCGACCACCATCTCCTTAATAGAAGATTTTGTCTTGCTTTGCCAAAAATAGTGAACTTTAGTCTCAAAAAGTAAGGTAAATTGGGTATGTTGTAAAACGCCACAAAAACTCTAGTTTGGCATTTTCTTTTTTGTTTACAAATTTGTTTTTAAAAATGACTACTTTTACGGTTTTTTAATAAAGTTTTTTATCTAGTGACCACGCAAAATTCTGACAAAATTCATGACAAAATTCTGACTCGTCAATGTCATTTTTATGGACACATAAATTTAACTTTCTTGAATTTCATGTTATGAATCGTCAGAAATAACAAGAATTTTGAAGTAAATTTTGATCATGATTCATGAGTTCAAGATTTGGTAACGTTAAAACATGGATTTTCGTATTAGTCAACGGATTATCTATAGACGACAGCCATTTAAAATGTCAACTTTTTGTTCCATAGAATAGTCAACTTTTGAAGTTATATAAGACGGTTGATATAGAATATCCGCAACTTCTAAGCGTTTGTGATATCATACGGATCAGAATAGGTTATTATTACGCCACAAGAACATTATCGGGCATATTAAGATGGAAGATAAACAGTAGTCACGGCTTTCTACTCCTTGTTCTATCTCCACTTACAAGAAATTGAGTTTTTGAAAAATGATAATGTTAGCTTCTGTCACGGGGAAAAATAAAAAAAATAAAGGTTATGAAATTTTTTCACCGTGACAGCAGGCTTCTAAAAGGAATGGCTTTTATCCCCTTTTCTTTCCCTTTTCATAGCAAAAGATAGGGAAAATTTGGGGATAGGGATGGAAAATCGCCAAAGCAACGGCTTTTTTGGAAGCCTGCGTGACAGTAGCTAACACGCAAGTTATTCCAAAAACACGATATCTACAAAATCTGGAAACGTAAATCTGGAAACGTTTTTAATTTATTGTAACGAAATAATTTTGAGACAAGAAAACATCTTTGAATAATTCGGAAAACTTCCATGAGGTAGGACTGTTTACTCGGGGCTCACCCCTGATAGCGTTGGTTGAATAAGTGTCTCTGATTGGCTATGATTTTGCTTTCCTTACAAAATAATAGGAGTCGATGAGTAATAGCTTGCGCAGCGGATCGCCACGCACCGAGTTGACCGTATCACGTGGTTCAATTCACCTTGTTTTGTTCAACGATATTTCTAGAATTAAAAATATTTATTTCGGCAATTAAACTCCTCAACTTGATCATAATATAAGATTGATGGCCCATCAATGATGGGGTTGAGGGTTTATGTCTTATAGGTCTTCCTTAAAAATCGCTCAAGGAAAAGCCTTCTGAAAAGCTCTGCGGCGTTCGTGGAATTTCTCATGCTTTCACGGGTTGAGAAAACGGAAAAAAATTATCAATCTTGCATCCGAAAAAAAATCAAAACTGACGGATGGCTTTTCCAATAAGAAACGTGCTTACAAAAGTGACGAAATTATTCTTTCAAGATGTATCTCCTCCCTGAGTTTTCAAGGTACAACAATAAATCATAACTTAAAATGACCGCACAGATCGTGTGCATATATAACTGCGTTGAGTTTTTGACAATGTTCGTCGATTTTGCATTATAATCACCAAAAACAGTATTTTGCACTAGTTTAAATGTTGCGCATTGCCCTCATCTACTGCATAATACCGTCATTGGAAAACAGGCTACGCAGAATTTTTTGCTGATGGTTATTTTCAAGTCATTTTGTCGTTCATTTTTTTGAATACAAATCTGCTCGAAACAAAAATAATTATCTCGATATTTTATTCAAAACTCTTTCACTTTATGATCATGGAATAACCGAAACGTCAAATAAACACATTTTTTAAAATGAAAATATAACAAATCAATCAATCATAGCAGACTTCTCAGTCCTAAAAAGCTCGCATGAGAAAACTGTAATCAAGGTTTCATCAGTCATACTTATCATTTATTATGAGACCTTTTTATTTAACCGACAATAATTACGAATGATGACACCAAACAGATTTTGACAGTTTAAAAAAAATTTAAATTTCAAATTCCAATAAAAATTAATTTGAAATGTTCTTCTACAGCTATTAAACAAGGTAAACTATTTTCGTCGGGAATTTTTCCGTTTTAAAAAAACCTATCTTTAACTACATAGTATACATATGTATAAAAAATGGTGTAGGCGGAAAATATTTAATATTTTCTTAAGAGAAGTTTCTAGAAAATATTTAAATGTTTTTTTTTTTTGTATTGACAACAATATAACTTTGAAAGTGTATTTCTGACAATGTGTGTGAAATCATCACAACCATATTTCAACTGTATAAATTTCTATTCGTTCATAAGAGAAGTTTTAACGCCTACGCAATTTTTATAGCAAAAAATATGGGAAAAATTCCCGACGAAAATATTATGCCTCTTATAAACCGTATCGTGAAGGATAAATTCGTTTCAAAATTACAAAGTGTAAACAAGGTCATTTATAAAATTGCAACCAAATTGAAATTTTGTTTTTGTGGCACGGTTTTGAACTTTCAATTGATCAACAATGTACGCGGAAAATTGGAATTCGTTAACCTCTAAAGGGATTGTGGATAATTCAATTTTGACAAATAAAATCGAACTTGAAAGTTTGTGACAAATGTTGTTCTCGAATAATCATGCTAGGAAAAAAATGGATTAGGCTTTCGGTATTCTACAGTTTCGAACAAAGGATGTCAATTGATATAACGGTCAGAGACATATAATTTGTGATTATAATCTATTAACTGTTGAACGTTCAAAACGTTATTTGAGGTTTTGAAAAGTTTTAAACGTCTCAAAAGGAGAGAATTAGCGCTCTAAGAATTAAATCAACAAAATCCTAAATAAAATTTGCTCAAAAGAGTTTATAAATCTAACTTTAAATTATTTTCGATGATCCGTTCGGAAGTTATTCGTTCTTACTTTATTGCCAAATTCTCCAGAAAAACCTTTGATCGCTAATTCTTAAATCATGTCAAACTGTAGAAATTTTCTGAGGAGATCAATTTTTAGGAAAGTTTTTGGAGAATCTGTCATTCAAATAATAATGACTTTACTATTGCTCTTGTTTTTTTTCGCGAGTGATTTCTGAAAAAATAGAGAAAATGGAAAAATTCAAGACTTTGAGAACAAGGCTCAAACGTCATTTTTGTTGCTTATTTACGTACCCTTGAAAAGTTTATTTGAGTAATCTGATTAACTATTCTGTAATTTTTGGCCTTCTGCTTATATAAAAGTTTTAAATGAGATAAATCCCATTTCAGGTTATCACACTTTAAGCGCTCGAAGTTGAACACTGAAGTTTTTTTCGAACGTTCAAGGGTTGAAGTTTTTTTGAATCATTCTTACTCAATAAAATTGTTGGAACTTGGCTGATCACGGTCGTGACTAGAAAAAAGTTTCACGCATTGAATTAAATTGCTTAATACAAATAAAGATATCCCGAATAAGAGTAGTTTTTTACACGTTTTTTGGGAATTTTTAGTACTCTGGAAAATTTTCTATCTGAATTTTCACCCGATTGCGCAACACTTGAAATATTTCAACTCAGAACGGACGATTTAAAATCTGAAATTTCAAAACTCAAAAATGGGTATCGATGTTTTTTACAATCTTGTACTAGTAAAGAATTTTTTTGATCATTTTAAGACCGAGGATTTTTTTGGTTTTTGATTTTTTTTCCAAAAAAATTGTTTACAGGTGTGAAAAGTGACCTTGTAGTCCGCGAAGTTAAAATACCGGTATTAGAAATAAAAAAAGCTAACTCGACAGCGGAGAGTATTCTACAGGGGTGAGATTTTTTGCAAGGTTATCGGATGTACCAGCTGGTCAAAATTCACCGGTGAAGTATTGCTTCCGGTACCGGAAGGGATATTTTAATAATTAACATGTACCAAAATATGCGAAATTATCGGTTTTCTGGAAACGATAATATGAACTAAAGGTCATAAATTACCGCAAGGTGGCGCCAGAGGGCAATTTTTATTCTCAGTGAAAACCTATATAAATTCACCTCTTGCGCCACTTTGCGGTCACTTATGATCTTAAGTTCATAATAACGTTTCCAGAAAACCGATAATTGCTCATCTTTTGATTTATGTACATTATTGAAATATAACTACCGGAAGCTATATTTCACGGGTTAATTTTGACCAGCTGGTTCATCCGATAACGTTGCATAAAATCTTACACCTGTAAAAAACCTTTCACTGTCGAGTCAGCTTATTTTATTTCTGATATCGCTATTTAAACTTCCGTGAGAACCCGCGGACTAAAAGTTCACTTTTCGCACCTGTATTACAGGTCCTGTGAACAGTTTTGTTTCGAAAAATCTCAAAACCAAAAAAAATTCTACGTCTTAAAATGAACAAAACAATTCTCTACAAGATTGATAAAAACATCGATACCCATTTTTGAGTTTTGAAATTTCTTATTTCAAATCGTCAAGAAGAATGATATACAGGGGGGCAATATCGCTGGCCCAATATCACCGAATTTGCGGAAATTGTCGAATTTAGCCTACGCAATTTCACGATTTTTAGCTTAAATACTTCACGTGCCAATATCGCCGAATGTGCCAATATCGCCGAATTTGTCAATATCGCCGAATTTTTTTAAGATTTCTATTACAAATTACTTCGTGAGCGTCATGAATGACGTCATTTTCAAGATTTAATTTCCCATATTTACTCTTTTGAACTTTTATTTGATTATTTAATTCTACTTTTTTTGGGGATTTAATTTTTTCGAACCAACTGTAAAACTCCTAATAAAATTGTAGAAAAAATCAACATATGACGTGATTGTGAACGCCTACATGTTTTCTTTCAAATGACAAATTCAACGATTTTGAGGGGTTATTGTTCAAAAAAGTATTTTTCGGAAAATTTGGAACTAGACTTTGAAAAATAACGAGTAAATTTGTTGTAATTCTCATTTGTTTCCACGTTTTCAATTTCTCTAGATTGTTGATTTTTGATTTGAACTGTATGTCTTTTATTTTGAATTACAAAAAGTTAGCTGTCAGATTTATAAACCATCGAGTTCAATCGGTTTTTTTTCGTGGAGTCTCAGTAAATTGACAACCTTTAAAAGAATGTCTCTTTAAGTAAAAATAAAATTGATTTTGTGTTTCGGCCATGGTTTTCAGAAAGATTTTTAGGTCGGAATTAAATTTGAAAAGTACTACAAAGTAGTACGCAAAATTGCCTTAAGTATACTGTCTCATGGTGGTCACAGCAGTCAAATTTCAATTATGAACACAACAGGTATAAAAGAGCAAAAGTAGTCTCACTATCTAGCTGCTCAAGTCCTGGACTTTAGGCCTGACACTGAACAAAATTCTGAAATCACATGTTCAAATAGGGTTATTGCAATTTCACGGTATTTTAAGTAAATAAGATTCAATCTTTTATATAACTATTTTAAGCTTTATTTTACAGTAGTTTACATAGAAATTGATCGTAGAAAATCAACATAACTTGATATACGATTCTAATTTCATCAAGAGGATTTGTTTTCATCATGGTTGAAAATATATCCGAATCTTCCATTGTTAAAAACCGCCAATTGTTTACCGGTCTCAGGAATACCGGCATTTTTCGAGCTCCAGTGAAAGTTCCTTTTCTTCCGCTTGGTTCTTCCCAATGATGGTTCACGTTGAGATAGTTTTTCGATATTTTTCTTTATTTACAGAGGGTAAAAAGGGCCTAAGGAGTCAATAGGGGTACGGGGAATATTAATAATTCCAGTTTATTCTCGACAAAACAAAAACCCTGCGGGAAATCAGAGGTTTTTTCGGTCAAGTCCTAAAATTTCATAATATTAATATAAATAAAACTGGAAAAATTAAATCGAATGGTTGTACATGTTAGTTTTGATAGAATAATTTTTCATTATGTCTATCATATTTATACGGGGTTGTGTGCTTAAGGCTGGAATGACTCATTTTTAATAAATTCATAAATATAATTAAATTTATTAAATAATTAATTTGTATATACTTAACTACAAGTGTTTTTCGAAGTCAATCCTTTCCGAGATACCCATTGGCATGGTCTGTTTTTCCTGCATTTGCTGAGGAAGCGTTTTTCAATTGTGTCAAATTTTCGAAAATTTTATATAAAATTTTCGAAATGGTGGTTAAAAATGTATTTTGAGTTCAAAAATACAAATAGCAGAATTTAATATCATTTACAAAAAATGTAAAATTTNAGGATCGTGATTCGTTCAATTCATTTTTCATCAACAAATTATTCCTTAGATTAATAGTGGTTTGATGAATTTTATATTGTACTTATATAATTAATTAAATGAACATTATTTGATGATCATTCAATGAAATATTTAATTAACGCATCTAAGTAAATGTAAAAAAGGAAAATGCGAGGAAACCCTCAAAGGGACTTATTTCCAAAATGTTTGCTCCTTAAAATATTTTATTAAAATAGCTTAATAATTTTGCCACGCTGTAAAAATCGTATAAATTACATTAAAATAGATGTTTAATTAATTAAATTCATACTTTTTAATGTATCAATCTTAACAAATATCATTTTTATTAAATTTAACATTTTTTGTAAATGATATTAAATTCTGCCTATTTGATTTTGAAACTCAAAATACATTTTTAACCACCATTTTCGAAAATTTTATATAAAAATTTTCGAAATTTGACACAATTGAAAAACGCTTCCTCAGCAAATGCAGGAAAAACAGACCATGCAAATGGGTATCTCGGAAAGGATTGACTTCGAAAACACTTGTAGTTAAGTATATACAAATTATATTATTTAATAAATTTAATTAATACTTTATGAATTATAAAAAATGAGTCATTCATATTAAAAAACTACAAAAGTTATTTACTTTAAAATTAACGAATTAATCAAAATTGAATTATATCACTGATATCCTAAATTTGGAAAAAATCAACTGAAACTGTGGCTGAAACTGTGGCCTAATTGACTACACTCCACGACAGTTTTAATGATTTTTTTCCGTAATTTTAATTATGTTCAAAATTTTATATATTTGATAAACGCATAGCAAGTGACTTTCTTGATTTTTGGTCGGTCCAGAGGATTGAATCTGCAGGAGATTTGTACAGATTGCTTAAAAAAATATTATTTTTATGAGCAATTAAGTTTTTCGCATAATTGAAAGCTTTAAGGGTGCTCCCTGCTCCTACATTTTCTGCAGTTATTATGTCCTAAAAATGGACCAAATCTTATGTTTATGTTTTGAACGCATAAAACAACCCAAATGACAACAAATAAATTTTCGAAAATATTGCGTTTTTTCGATTTTTTTCTAAGTATTTTTCTCAAAATTATGTTGAAAAATAACGTTTGTGTCAATTTGACCACTAAAACTTCAAAATATCGGGTTGACGCGGTGTTCAACTTAGACACGAGCTCCTCAAGGCTATTTTTTTATGTTAGATTTAGCTGAAAATTTGAGAGCACGCCTAGAATTAGAAAAAAGTGCGATAGATCGAATAAAATTTTTTTAAATGTTGCACGCTGATTGGTTTAGCGAGTTTTTAATTTTTAATTTTGATTTTTTTGCCATTTATAGCAATTTTTAGCAAAAATGTTAAAGAGGATATTCCTCGCAGTGAAATTTAAGCTTATAAGACAAATAAAAAAATTTGAAAAAAAAAANTTTTTATAGAATTATATAATATTCCAAATATACCCGATCAGCATAGTCGTCTAAAACTGGAGAGATTCTATGAATTGGCTGGTGAATTGGTGGGGAGCATCTATTTGGTTTTTGCTCAGGTTGACAAGTCAAAACAGACTCTAGATTATTTGGTCGGAAATTTGGATTATCAGACAAGCCAATCCATCTACAGTTAAAAGCAGATCGACAGAAGCATTTGAGTCCCTTTAGTTCTTTAACGTTTAAATGCATTGATTTCGGGCATGTGAGGGTACATTCGGTATCGGATGAAAGTGGGGTAGATTTTCGACAACCAACTTCGAGGCTATCATAAAGAACGAAAATTCGGTTGAGCTCATCACAATGGAAATATTCTAAAAAATTTTTATAATTTGGATATTAAATTTTAAATTTTTGGCAATATTTCTCATTAATGATTTTTGATTATGAAAAACCGAAACGTTGGATTTGGATATAACCAGCACCAAAAATGAATATCCGCTCTAATTAATGGCTTATATTGATGGCTTATATTGTTGGACATATTGTAGAGCAATTACATATCATTAAATAACTGAAATTGAGCACTCTTGCGCCCTCTGGTGAGATTACAATGAATTGCAACCGAGAGTCGCGAGACAACCTCTGACTATTTAATTGGCCGGTTTCGAATTTTATTCAATTTATCAATCAAATTTTAAAGTGAATTGAATTAGACAAAAAATCGATTATAAAAATTGGCAAAAATTCATCAAAATTCTCAATAATATTGCCTTATTTTTAATTGTACAAATTTAAGGCTTATTTATTTTATCGATAATCAAAAATTTTAAAAAAAATAATTTTTATTGTCAAGATTCCGTGACAAAACAGAATTATGAAATTTATTTTGTCCATTCAAAAGATTTCCTTAAAGTTATTTTTCAACTTTTCAAATCAAATTTTTTTTTATTAAAATAGTAGTATTTCTCACTGTCTGGAACGTCAACGACATCTTTTTCTGATACAGCGCTCTTGATCCAGTTTCTAAATCTTGCTACATTTGTATACACGCCAGGGTTTCCAGGAAGAGCACATCCGACACCAAATGAAACAATTCCAAAAAGCTCTGGGTAATTTCCTTGAGATGACATGCAAACAAGAGGTCCACCACTGAAAATAAAATATTTGAAAAAATAAGAAAACTTTTTTCAATTTGTAAATATTGGAAAATTGTAAAGTAAAATTAAGCGAGTTTGATCAAATTTTTCATCAAATTTTCAAAAAAGGAAAAATTTCACTGTATGAGATCGTATAAAAAATGTTGAAATTTTTACAGACAAAAATTTAAAAATTTCAATCTTTTCACATGGAAAATATTTTAAAGAATCCTAACATCCTTGTTTTTTCTGAAATTTTGCGTGTTCACGTTATTAATTCATTTAAAAAAACAAATACTTATTTGGAAAACTATCTTTCATGAAAATTTATTCACGTTTTTGTCAGAAAAATTGAATGGTTGAAATCAATTTTTCTATGAATTAAGCCCATAAAAAAAATGTTTTTTTAAGATTTGTAAATTCATATAAAAGCACATGAATATTTATGAACTATATCTCTTATTCACACTTTTGTAAATATCCCGGCCCTGATTAGAAAACGAAGTGTGTTTTGAAGAATTAGGGCTGGATATTTACAGAAGTGTGAATAGGGGATATCAATCTTAAATACTGTTCTTACGTTTCTTGCCAGTCTCTGCTTTGTTACATTAATTTACATTTTTAAGGGGGTGGGCGTCGTAATTTTTTGAGCCCTTTATTGAATTAATTTATGATACATTAATATCGGTTATGACTAAAGTTGACCCAAGGAATCTCATGGTGGCAATTATTTTTTTCAAAACAATCTAGAACAAAATCTAGAATTTTCAAAATTCGAATATTTTTTTGCTTTAACCCGCATAAAACCGGTATTCTACCATAATATGAACATTTTTTATTGGTGAATATGACCCACCGAAAACGATGCATGACATTAAAATTATTGAAAATGTCTTAATCGAATTCTAGAAATTTCAATTATTTTTAAGCAAAAATGTTNAAGGGATATGAGAAGTGATTCCAAGAAGTCACCTATTTCCAAAAAGATTAATTTATTGTATAAATAATTTTTGCAATTCAACTCTCATTAATTGCCACCCACGTGGAAAATAAGTTTCATCGGATACTGAAGTTGCTGGCAAGTTTGTTAAATTTATTTAATTGAACTTTTGGTCAACTTTTTCAAAAATTTAAGGGTCTCAAATGGACTTAGTCTTTTTATTCCTTTCAGAAAATATATTTAAAATATGAATTATTTTAATACCATTAAAACAAGCCGACGACTTCTAATCAACGTAATGTTGCCAACTCAATCTACGCATTGTATGAATAAAAACATGAGAAATATTGGTTTAATGAAAATAGTAAAAACTTCTTACAAATTCTGTCGTAGGTAATAACCGGAAAGAAATATTGTAAAAAATGATAAAATAACTTTGCATTTAATTTTTTGTTGGAAAATATAACTAGCGTGTCCACCAATCGATTTTCGGGCCAAAATCAACCACTTAGGACTGATTTTCCAAGATTATACTTATTTGTGTCAAATTTAGGCGCGTACGTGATATAAATATTTTTTCCACAAATCATATTTTTTCCTAAGAAATAAAAAATTATTTTTGGAAAATCGTATTTGGCCCAAAATGGAGAATTTTCGTCCAAACTCGCCCAAGACGGCCCAAAAACGAGATATTTTTTTGAAGGAAAGATACGTCAAATTCGTGATGAGAATGTAGTAACTAAAAGTAGGGCTGACATAGTTGATATGAAATTAATGTATGAAAAGTTTGTTTTTTCCCCCATTTTTTCATAATATTTTTAAAAACCCCCAAAGGAGTTTCAAGAACAACCATTTATTATTCTTTAAGTCGATATTAAGATGGACATGCTAAATATACTTTCCACTCTCCAATGCTAGTATGCTTATCATAAAAATTGATTACCCACTCACACATAAAAGTAATCAATATTACCCACACGTACAAAGATCAATTTGAGGACCCACTTGGCGCGTATTCCGAAGGAAATAAAGCAAAAGATGATTAGTTAATAACTTACTATCAGTTATTTTTATTTACTGAGATCAAAGGATAGAGTCAATAAAAATTAAACAAAATTTTTATTAATTTTCATTTTGGTGCACTTGATAAAATGCAAAGAAACTGGAGTTTCTTAACCTTTATTTTGAAAAACCAATACATTTGTGTATTATCCACGTAATAAAGCACAAATAAAAAAGTCGAATCCAGCTATCAAATATGCTTCGGATTTACAATATTTTTTTCCGATTCGGCCTACAAATTTTTAAAATCATTTTGCCAAGGTTACATATTTAAATGCTCCCATTATCATTAATTTTAAACATGGAATGATTTAACGTTTGCGGATGAAATTTGTTTCAAAAATTAGAACGTCTTAGCCCAAATTTGAATTGGTCGAAATCCAAATCAACAAAAATCAAGAATTGTCGTTTTACTATTAAGGCAGTAACGACGCGTTTCACTGTTTTTAAACACATGGTAGTTGAATGCGGAAGAGTCGTGACGATGTTGTATAAGAGTATGATTGGAGATAAATGTCTTAATGTTGTCCAAAAAGCTTTATGGTCTAAAAAGATTAACTAACAGGTTAACTTGTCCCCAATAAAATTAAGGTCATCGACAAAACCGTTCAAAAAATAATAGCATAAATACTGAAAAAAAATACTTTTTGGTCAAATCAAATTTTTAATTGATTTGGAAGCAAACCGATGACAAAATTTGAATGCAAGAAAAATTAAGTTCCTAACTTTGTATGGATTCGAGAAACAGCCTCCGTCGTTACGTTTATAATTTCACCATCTGAAAAAATATTGGTGAAATTTTTTTGAGATTTAAAATTTTTCTCAGAAGAGTTCAAGATTACATTACAGGCTACCTGGTGCAACTTAATAAGGTTATCGATCATACCGTCAAAAAATATGCATAATACTGAAAAAAATACTCAGGAAAAATCCGAATTTCCCGATTTTTTTTGGTCAAAATCTTAAATTTTTTTAATTGATTTCGAGAAGCAAACTGAATGATAAAATTTCGAATGCAAGAAAAAATTCTACTATGTATGCATCTTGAGATACAGCCTCCGTCGGTTACTCCTTAAGCTCCAGTTTTTGTTCTTCAAGTTTGAATATCATTATTAAATATTTGTTTAATTATCAAATTTATTTTTTTATGAAATACTGGAAATCTAAATTTATTAGTGCAGCCGATTGTATTTATTTATAGCCTTAAGATCACTTTAACGCTATTTGTAGAAATAAACTTCAAAGGGTTGGTCTCATTTGGACAAGCCCAAAAGTGAACTAAAAATAAAAAAAAATTGTCGAGAACGAATAATGTGAACTTAAGAAACAGATCAGCGCCCAGAATAAATAGATTGCCATTGCAACTTATCTTTACTACCTTTCAATGGAACAAACTGAATTTAAAGATCTTAAGGACCACGTCGCTAATCAATTGAGTAAATACTATCCATTTGTTAATAATGTTTAGCGTTTTAGTGTTAGAAACAAGACTTATCACTATCAGTAGCGCCATGTTTAACCGTAAGAAGGTTTTTGTAAAATACATCAAAAAAACGGGTCTTTATATTTGAACCTTCAAATTTCATAAAAAAGTATGCAACAAGCAGGTTAGAAAAAAACATATAAAAAACCAAAACGGACTTAAAAACAAGTAATATTCGAGAATTATTTTTCTTCAAATGATCTCTTAGGTGAGGTAGAAACGGCTAAACCTTTTTTTGCTTAAAAACTAGCATCAAGTACCCGTCATGCTCCGAATAGAGCCAAATTTTGGTCAGTATACGTTTGAATCAACAACTTACTGTTGGTAAAAAATTAATATTAATATAAACCAAAGTCTCAAATTTGGTCCTAAACTCTCTCGTGGTAAATCGTCAACATTCGACCTATGATGCTAGCTTAAAAATATAAAAAATGGTTTTTAATGTAGTACCTTTTATGAACATTTTAATTGTTGAATGAAAAATCTAAAAAATCGTCTGTAGTTCATCAAATATCCGTTCTTAAAATGCCTATTATAAACCAAGGAATGGTTTGATAATTTTGAAAAAAATTCAAGCGTAAAGATAGTTTTGCGCGACAATTTTTAAATTTTTTGATCAGATAGTTCTAAATTTAAAGCGCTACCATGAAAAACTGTTTACGCGAAAAAAGTGTTGAGGGTCACGTACTAGGGGAACTTTTTGGAATAAATAATTCTCAAAAAACTGAAGTTTAACCACAAAAAATGCAAGTGACAAGTTTCTTTGCATTATTTGTAATTAATATAATTATTCAAGTGGTTAATGTCTTATCCTGTCTGAAAATTAAGTGTGTGAAGTTCACAAGAAAATAAGTCTAAACACTGTCTACTATTTTTTGACAGCCTAGCATAAACGTGAGTTATTGCATGGTCGATAAATATTTGGGAGAAAACGTCAATAAAGATTAACAGTTAAATAAGTGCAGAATAACACAACTACCATTTTTTCAACCTTGTTGCCAAAATGTAACTCATCGGAACAATTAAAAATCGAAAATTATCAAATAATGTATTCGAAGTAAAAAGAAGACCAAAAACAACACCCAAAATTTTTTTTTGAGATTTTAGAAAAATTAACAACCGATACGAAGTCAATTTTTCAAATAGTCAGTAAGAGTATACCTCAACTTACGTTTCATTGAAACACAAACCTACCATTTTTCAACATTGTTCAAAAAACCGTTCATCGGGATGAGTCTTAGAATTTATTTTTTCAACCTCTTGAGCCACCGTGTTAATTGTGAAGTGTAAAAATGACTCACATGGTTGAGCAGAACACATTCCATAATGTGGGTGGAATTCAAGGCAACAAGTTGGCAAAGTCCTCTTTTCATTATTTTTTGAATTCTATCAATTTCAGGCGGCTCAACGTGTTTAGCACACGAATTTAAGACATATCCCTTTTTGCCCTATCGGTAAATAGATTTGATCTCTCAAAACACGGGGGGAGAAAACAACGCGGTTTTCGGAAAAGCGACTTAGGCGATTAGGTTTAGAGTAGCTCAAACTGTGCACAAATATCAAGTGAACAATACAAAATGTAAAATTGGGTCCGAATCAGACCATGTTCTATTTCTCAGAGCTCCTGTTCTATTTTTTTAACAAAACTGATAATTAAACAATTTCAGTGTTATCTAGAAACAAATAAAAAAAAAACATCGTCCGATTAAAAATCAATTTTTATTGTTTATATTGATTTGATAATTGTGCTCAGTTGAGCTATCTTAAGAACTTAATCGGACCCGCAAAAATTGCAATTAACTACAATATTCTATGCAATTAAGGTCCAAAGTTGTTTAGCCCCATATAATTGATATCTTATGGTCAACCTTTTCTCACTAAGAAAGTAGCTACTCAATATACAGTTACAATTAGTCCTAAGTTTTTAAATGCTGACCGGACTGAGATCAAAAATTGGTCCGATTAATAGTGGTGATGATAATTTGTTGACAATGAAATTATAGGATGATGTCTAAACGTAAACATTCCCCAAATTTGAAAACCCACAGGGATAACCGCCAACGAAACGTATCTTATTTATAGGTCAATCGTCAATAAAAAATAAATGAAAAAAGCCATGTTTGTAAATGAGTATCTTGTCCGGATTTTTGCATCTGCGACTGAAAATTAGCAAAACAAAGCATGCATCCAAACTTAATGATATATTGAAGTTGTTAAAACTTCATAAAGTAAGGTAGGCACAGGCAAAAAACTGCCAGCTCCAGATTTATATTTTCGGGGGCAACTTTTAAGTTTCTTGCTAAATTGACCCAGAAAAATTTTGAAACAAATTATGTCCGGCTTCCAAAAAAGTTGAAATTTTTCGAGAAAAAATAGCCCATCATTGGTTGAAATTATTTCTAAAACTGTTTCGGAAATTCAAGCCAAAAGATAGCAATTTTCCAAAAAAACGGTTTGTAAAATTTGAGGCTTTTTTTGAGATGAATTTTATAGTGTTTGTACACATTTTCAATAGAATCCCTCACAAAAATAAAAACCATATCCTGCCAACTTTAATTTTGCCGTGCCTAACCTTATCATTAAAGCTTGAAAAAAACAAGTTCTTGTAGTTATCTAATTTTTTACGAGTCGATCTCTTCATTAATTCCGTAAAAGTACTGTGATTCTTTGTCAAAATTTTCTGATTACATTTTAGTTTTGTTCGGCTATTTGAAAAAGCGAAATTTTCATTCGTCATTAAAACCACACCACCTAAATTAATTGTGAAATAAAGTGTTGAAAAAATATTCCCTCTCTACTGACATAAATAAACTAGGGTTTTTATCGATTACGATGTCGAATTACGAAAAAAATTATGGTTATATTCTAGTGTAAAATTTCATTTCGGGACCAATAATGCGTGATGATTACGAAAACTGTTGATGATATAAATGATCGATCAATACACTCCTTTAATTTAAGCACCTAACACACAATCGGCAATGTATCGTTATCGATATAAAACCCCTCTCACATTGGTGTTAATTTCGGGTAGCTTACATATCGCCTCGCTGAGTCGGCTACCTAAATTAACAGCTGTGTGAACATAAGATATTTAAAATTTGTCAGGTCTAAGTCGCAATTAAAAAAAACTATTTGAAAATCAATTTTTCAAATTTCTTTTGTTTCCCTTTCACTCCTTTTTATCCAGTCTTGTTTTAGTGTTAGGACTTGAAACTTGTTATAAAATCACATCTTGTAAAATGAATTATAAATCGGAAACGTTTAAATAAAAATTATGTTGTTAATAACAAAACATAAACTATTAATATTTTAGATTTCTTTCATCATGCGCTAAAATTCCTGCTGCTTTGCGCAGCTGTCCCAATCCTCTCAACTCTTTTACCAGAAGACGCTTTAATCGGCATGGACAATGTGTCCCAAAAACTATGGCGGGCTCGCGGCAAACGTGACGCAAGTTCAACCAGGCGCACCTCTTCAGGTCCGTTACCCAGAAGAAGAGCAATTCATCAAGCGAAATCTCAATCGTCAACACTAGGACGTTCGTGAATGGAACTGCGGCACAGTACGAAAATTTGGCCATTTGTGGCAATGATGGATTCAGAGGTTACGGTGGGATCGGACAATTTGCGCTGGATCTATTATTACGATCAGCACATTCTAACCGCGTCACTGTTAGAGTTGGGGTGTGATTTCACATTGAGCAATTTAACCGTAACCTTGGGAGAGCGTATTCGACAGCAGATAAGGAAGATGAAACTAAAGAAAATCCAAAAACTTTATTTATATGGAAAAGTCACGTGTCATGAGGAATTTTGAGGCACGAGACGATACTATTATCTATATATTTGCCTTGATTCAACTAAGAAAAAATTGAATTTAATACGAATGTAATGCTGTTGCTTGCCCGAACATGACTTTGGCCAAACCTCACAGAGTAAAATTAGATTATGAAATATATTCGATACAGTCCAGCCAAAATTGCTATACTTTGCTAGAGATTACGTAATAAATTATTGCTGTCTAACCGCGACGAAAAAAATGCCGTAAAACGAGGAAAACTTCAGGCTATATTTAAAACTGCTTAAGAAAATTTAAATAAATTTCTTTAGCAACGTTTCGATTAGACCGTCTACTATCGCGATTTCCATTACAAGTCGATTTCTGAAATTTTATTTTACAGCAATCTCAAGTTCATTATCACAGCTAATGTGAGATTGTTTAGTTATTGAAAAATTAAATAAAATAAATGTCAAAGAATTTCAAAATTTAAAGAATTTCTGAAAATTTCAAAAATTACGTTTTCCCAATTTTGGCAGAAAATAATTTTTATTTTATCTCGAAATTTTAAAATATTTTAAGCCATTATTTGCTCTCTTCCAGGCAAATAAAACATTTTGGATGATGTTAGAAGATATCTTGAGTGGTGGACACAACTAAAAGCTACTTTGAACCCACTTTTTAAACAGTGTGAAATTCGTATAAACAATTTGTTCATACAGTCATTGCAATTATTTTGCTCTAAGAAATCAAACTTTTTGAGAAGTATCACTGATACTGTCTTAGGCTTGAAAAATTAAATATCGAAACGTTGCTCAGAGATTATAATATTTAAACAAGAAATGACAGTGAAATGAAAAATTAATTTTGTAGTATGTGAAAAAATAGTTAATTCACGACAATGATATAAATTAAAACGTTGAGAAACATTGAGTTTTTTATTAAAATTGTATATTTGGAACATGATTTGGCGAACCGTTTACAATCAACGACGTAAGTTTTGAAAACGTAATTGTTTCGTTTGGGTGGCAATAAATTAACTTTGTACACCAACAAACGCATAGGCGCCCTCTTTGGTATAGTGAAATGGCATTTTGGCGTGAAATTTTAACATTCAAACTATTTTTTACAAGTTAACCATCATCCTTTTACAACAACGGAACTCCATCTCAAAAACGTTTACTATCTCTATAGTGCGTGTTTCTTAACAACTAATGTTGTCTGAGTGACCTATCTTGCGTTTATTATAGGGCAAGGGTGCTTGGTATTGGGACCAATAATTATTGATCGGTGTGTTATCACTCAAGCGACACTAAGACAATCACTTACACACAGTAGCGGGATTCGAACCGGCAAGAATAGTAAACGTTTTGGAGATGGATCCCGTTAATAAAGGATATAGCGCCTCCACGTGTTACTATTTACATGATTGCTTATACGTCATGCAGAACTGTAAACAACGAATAATTTTTTTCTGATTTACTGTAGTGTCAAAAGATTTGCTTCAGTTCCTCATGACAAAATCGAGCTTTTTTTATCACTAACAAAGAAACTCATGGAATTTCAACAACTTGTAATATCATCAAGTTATTACAAATATTCAAGGTACCAACTGCAATTGTTGCTGATGGGGAGAAACTGCTAATACTGAGATAATCAATTCTTCAAAAGGCAATCATTCCCAATCGTTCCTACTGATGTGTGTCAAGAACTTTAGTGTTGAGGAGGAGTTAAATGTTCGACCTGACCAATATTTTGTGCGGTTAAACAAGAAGGACAAGTTTGATTGCTTGTCAAGAGATAGGTATTTGATTTCTCTTAGAAATTGGTATGGTCACTTTTACCGCGACTTTAAGAACAAGTCTTTTTTGATAGATTAGTTAATATTTAACATTTTTTTCATCTGAAAATTCGCATTTACCTCCACCAGCATCATGGGGTTATGAAACACACGGAAAGAAATTTATAAAGTGTCTGATTTTTAGCCAGCAGAATATTAAACACAAACGAGCAAGTCATTTTAATCGTTTAATTTGAGCTGATCTTCTTAATTGTATCACTGATATGATAAATCAGACAAGAACTCAAATCTTGCATTCCAAATGCACAAAATTGGATACGATAGGGTGTTTTTGCAATCCTTTTCTTCCAATGGATGACCACTCAAAACGTTACTATCTTTATTGCTCCGGTTCGAACCGCCACTTAATGTTGTCTTACTAAGATTGTTTTGAGTAATGATTATAGGCAAGGATGTTTTTATGGAACCGCTAAAATTTGATCGGTGTGTGTAATCACTCAAGTAACACTAAGAACAAATAACTTAGACAAACATCAGTGAGAATTCGAACACGGCGCTACAAAGATAATCATGTTAGATGGAGCTCCGTGAGAAAAAGATATACACTTTTTCTGTAAATAAATTTATAAATTATTCTCTTTGGAGTGTATTATTTTCGATTATTCATTGCTTCAGATATGAAAATTAAAAAAAAAGTTAGAGAAATTACTTTATTCATATGTTTCAAAATTATAAATGTAGGCAAACCCGCGCCTCAGAATCAGACTCATAGTTATTAAGTATAATCGCCTACTGTGGACATCAAAAACACAGACCAAAAGGTTAGCAATTTTATTAGGGAACATCGTGAGCAGGTGCATTTATTTAATTTTTTGATATAATTGAATGTTTATTTTTGTGTGTGTTTGAAGAGTTAATCCATGAATTCAAATCGGATTAGAAAGTGATTTAGAAACGTTTTTATACTAAATTGGTAACAAACTAAATTGAAACTTTTTCAATAATGAAATGAAATCAAACTTTCTTATGTTATAATTTACTCAGGGTTTTTGAGGTAACTAGTAGACATTCGAAATGGCAGACTGCGACAGGTTCTCGGCGATTTCTCCTCTATTAACACTTTTCTGAAATACCCGGCCCTGATTAGGAAACGTAGTGTGTTTTGTAGTTGGGCCGGGATAAGTCCACAAAAGTGCGAATAGGGGATATTGAAAATAACTAATTTTTTAAAAATTTCGCAAAACAATATTTTTAACGTTAAAGTCTAACATTGGAATCCCCCAATTTGGAATCAATAATTATTTGATTTTTTCACTCATAAAACTGCAACCAACGCACTTTTCGTGACAAAAATTTAAAGTTTCACTTAAATTTCCAAGATTCCAAATTAGCAACATATCGGATCTCATTAAAGGCTATAATTAGTCAAGGGGATTTTGAATATATTTTTTTCATGTTGGACGACAGTTTTTATACCCTTGGAGCAAACAGAGCCACAATTGTGCTCCAGCATAACTTAAAATCATCGAAAAAAGATAAAAAACTGGACCGAGAATCTTTGTTCAAATAAATTATAAAGAATTTAGATTGGGTTCTAAGAAAAATAATTGAATTTTCTTCCTGGGAATGTTTTGTACCGGCATTACGGGAGTTGATTTATTAGGATTTTCGCCTTGTTTCACTTCCGAAATAATTATTTGTCGGGAACTGGACAACAAATCAATGGGATTAAGCCAGTTTTAGGAAAGTGTTTTTGTGCATGCATAACAGTTCAAATAAAAATTTATGGTATCTAGGGGCAGACATTTTCTTAGGAAGTGAAATATCTAAACTTTTCAACTTGAAGTATCCGAGTGAAAAAATTTAAGTTATTAATAAAGTGAATTTAACCAATCAAACATTGTCCGCAGTTGTACTTTCATTACCCTATTTACCCAAAAATTAATAAAAAAAAAAGCCAATATCTGCTTTTATAGGGAAAATAACCATTTTGCATCAAAATACATGATTTTTCAAATCAAATTTTAGATAATTTATTAATTACTTTTGATTAATGGAGATATAAATTCAACAGATAACAAAACTTAGACGTAGGCCCAAGATTCTTGTGCATTGTTTCGACAGAGAATACAATTGTAGAGACAACTGTGACCGTGTATCAGCGTGATGATGGGTACCACCTTGCTGTTCTTCACTAGTTTTCTAAGAACTCGAAATTAAAATTCTAGACAATAATGAAAGTGGAATGCAAATATGACCTTTTCAACTTCCTTATGCAGAAAAAATAAAATTCCAACTGCCGTAAGCTTGTCTGTGAACAACATTCAAAAGTAGGAAGCCACAATTGTGGCTCTGGTCCTGGCGGATACTTTTTTTTATTTGCTCACAAGGTTACAATTGCTTTCATAAAACTGTGTCTGAAATATTATGCCAATGTTCAGTCCCTTTGTTTCGGAAAAAGTTAAATTGATTTGCAAAAAAAATAGGAATTCATGAGTATCTTAAAAAATTACACTTATTATTTCAAACATTATGTGGAATTTATCAAGGCCACAAAAAACTGTTTTTACATAAAATTAACTCTGTTTTGAATGTTCTACATTGACGAGAAGCAACTTTTGCCATATATTTTTGACAAAATATAAGGTTTTTGACTTTTTTCGTACTTATTCGGTTTTCTCAATGTTTATTAAAAAGTAAATAAACGTGTTAGAACCGCCCAACAAAATTTAAGGTTTTATTAAATGAAAGGTTTAATTATTGGCACAAAGGTTTGGAAGAGATTTTTCTCGGCCTGTTAAAAACGAAAGCTTTGCGTGAGTTTTCTTCCCCTTTTTCTCTTTTATTTATGAAACCTACGCGCATAAAAAGCGAACAAATGACTGATATTTTACAAGCCTGCTCCAAAAGTCTTAATCAAAATTCCGGCCCAAAATATTTTATCATCTGCTGCTTCATTTATTAATAACAAGAAGTTTGAACCGTCACGTGTAACCAATATGATTATCACATAACATAATTGGATTAATTAACATTGAAGAAAAGGTTAGACATCCACAAGTCAATAATGAACCGATGAGATACTTCAAGTGAGACACAAATAGTTCTTTCTCCACAAATTTGTGCAAGTTGACCAAAAACTCTTAAATTTATTCAAAATAATTAGTTTGGGTAGGCGAAGCCGAATAAAGTAAACTTTTATTTTCTTATAAAATACGTGGATAATAAATTCGAAAGACTACTGTCCAACTTGGATTAGTTTGCTCGAACAACGCGTTATTGAAATCAGTGAAATTTAAAATTGAATCGTACTCTTATTAAACTTATTTACATCATTCGACCATAACTCAAAAATCTCTATTTATGCTGTCGGGATAAGCCCTAATCCGCAAGTAAAAAAACAAGACGTTTTTATGAGCCGATTATAATTTTCCAACAAAATGTGCTTTAACACTGTTAAACCCGAATGCAACGTTACAGTGAATTTTCAAAAATTGATTTTCCAGTTTCTGAGGTAATCAATGTCATTTTTGCAGGTTTTAAACCACGTTAAGGATGTGGGCGTCGATAATGGGCTCTTTTTACACATTTCAAGTAAAGTTCCTGAGAAACCTGGCTCAGAAATAATTAATTTTTTTTCCAAATACGTAGTACACTCGTAAGGAAGGTGCCAGTACTATCTCAGAGCATCCTGATACCTCAACAGCTACGCTCAGAAAATGGTTTTAGATAGGCGTCCCTAAAAGCACTAAAAAGCCTACTCCTCATTCATCCTCATCACTTTTATGAATATTTGCACTATTTAGAATGTAGATAAAATACCATCACCAACAATGTAAGCCTTTTTTGAAAATTTTGCCTCTAGTGGTCCAAACAGCTTATTTGGGAGCCTTCGCGCAAACGCCTACTCCTCCTTAAAATATATATGGAAAAATTTCAAAAATTGTACATCAAATCACCGCAAAGGCTGAATTAAGGTTCAAATGGAACCTTTGTTTCGATTTTTTTCTCCAAAGTCTCAGAACGACTTGTGATTTCTAGTTTTTGTTGAAATTCTTAACTTTTTTGGAAATTAAAAAAAAAATAAAAATTGGGGAAATTTTACGTTTGTTTGGCAGTAATTTCGCAGTTTAGTGTCTATACAATTCGCAATTTGAAAGGTGACAAATAAATTCTAGATCGAAATTGGTACTTTCACTCAAATTCTCAAAAAAGTCTCAAAAAATCTCAAAAACTTACTTTTTTTTGAAAAATCAAATTCAGAAAAAACCTAGCTTTAAAAAACTCAAGTGGAAAATTCCTACAAAATGGGCTATCAAAAAAGTTCTGAGAAATCTCAATTATCACGCCCACATCCTTAAAGAGAGACAGCCTTTTCCTGGTAATTGTGGTCAATCAGTCATGTTAAGGCTTAAAACTTCAACCCTCGTGTTAACCTAACAATTTTAAAACCTAATTTTTGTTCATGCATCATGGCAAATCTATCGATTAGACGAAACAATTTGCCAATGTTGTTTATAAAAATTGCAATTTCAGAGAGGGTTACACAAAGAAACTTGGGAACGTTGAAGACCCGGATAATCTCTAAATGAAAATAAAATCATATCAATTAAACGTCGTGTCTGAAAATGAAATAACGTGAATATTTGGCTTGCTGATTTCACTCATCCAATGCTCGTAAAAAATGTGAACAAAAAATACAAAACTTGTATGTGGGGCAAGTGTTACAATGCGATATAAATCAACTTTATTTGAAAGTGCCATTAAGGGTGGCGTCGTAATCTGGTACCTTTCAATCCCGCCTCATAAATAATCAGGGGTAGTTGTGAGAAATCTGAGGATACTCGTTAATAGGTCCTAGCCTTCGTCCTAACGGATTACACATCTCAAAGAACTGTTAATCACACCACCAGGTTGGTGAGTCTATTATAGAGCACTAAAACGGTTTTTCAAAATCTATCTTCTTTTAGAACCCACAATACAAAGGCGTCCTGGAAATTTAACACAGAGTACGGGAGGAAGTGAGGTTACTAATATTTTGGAGCCATTTTTTGAAATCACCCTAGAATTCTAGAAAGATGACTATAATAAACGGAAATGAAAAGTTCGAAAAAAAAAGTTCGTTCTGATCGGAACAAAAGTACCACCAAATTGAAGCGATATTTCAACTGATCAAAAAGTTTGGGCTACAGCTAACCAAATTTTAACCGACAATCAGCGTCAAATTTGATAATTAGGTTAAACATTTTTGCTTAAAAATAATTGAAATTTCTAAAGAATTCGATAAGACATTTTCAAAATAAATTTTAATGCATGTGCATCGTTTTCGTGGGTCATATTCACACAATAAAAAGTTCATATATGGTAGAAACCCGGTTTTATGCGGGGAAACAAAAAAATATTCGAAATTTGAAAATTCTAAGATTTTGTTCTAGATTGTTTGAAAAAAAAATGCCACATGAGATTCCTTGGGTCAACTTTTAGTCCATAACCGAATATTAATGTATCATAAAATTAATCAAAAGTTGTTCAGGTCAGTCTGCTAGATGTATGTATCAACTATATCCCTTATTCACACTTTTCTAAATATCCCGGCCCTGATTAGAAAACGTAGTGTGTTTTGAAGAAGTAGGGCTGGATATTTACAAAAGTGTGAATAGGGGATATCAATCTTAAATACCGTTCTTACGTTTCTTGCCAGTCTTTGCTTTGTTACACTAATTTACATTTTTAATTGCACTTTCAAATAAACGTTTGATTATATAGCATTTAAAATCTGCCCCCACCTTAAGTTTGTAATTTTGTTCATATTTTTTATGAGCATTGGAATGAGTTAAATCAGTAAACCAGAAATATTCACGTTTTTTCATTTTCAGACACGACGTTTATTGAATGATTTTATTTTCATTTAGAGATTTCCGGGTCTTCAACGTCCCNTTGTTAACCCTCTCTGAAATTGCAATTTTATAAAGAACATGGCAAATTGTTTCGTCTAATCGATAAGATTTGCCATGATGCATGAACAAAAAATTAGGTTTTAAAATTGTTAGGTTAACGCGAGGGTTGAGTTAAGCCTTAAACATGACTGATTTGACCACAATTACCAGAAAGGCTGTCTCTTTAACGTGGTTTAAAACCTGCAAAAATGACATTGAATTACCTCAGAAACTGGAAAATCAATTTTGAAAATTCATGTAACAGTGCATTCGGGTTTAACAGTGTTAAAGCACATTTTGTTGGAAAATTATAATCGGCTCATAAAAACGTCTTGTTTTTTACTTGCGGAAATAGGCTATTCCGAATAGCAAATAGAGATTTTTAAGTTATGGTCGAATGATGTAAATAAAGTTTAATAAGAGTACGATTCAATTTTAAATTTCACTGATTTCAATAACGGTATGATTCGAGAAACTTATCCAAGTTGACAAGTAGTCTTTTGAATTTAATTATCCACGATATTGATAAGAAACATAAAAGTTTACTTTATTCGGCTTCGCCTACCCAAACTAATTATTTTGAATAAATTAAGAGTTTTTGGTCAACTTGACACAAATTGTGGAGAAAGCAAATATTGTGTCTCACTTGAAGTATCTCATCGGTTCATTATGAACTTAGTGATGTCCTAACTATTCTTCAATAATAATTCAATTATGTTATGTGATAATCATATTGGTTCACACGTGACGTTCAAACTTCTTGTTATTAATAAATGAAGCAGCGCATGATAAAATATTTGGGCGGAATTTTGATAAGACTTTTGGAGCAGGCTTGTAAATATCAGTCATTTTGTTCGCTTTTTATGCGCGTAGGTTTCAATAAATAAAAGAGAAAAAGGGGAAGAAAACTCACGCAAAGCTTTCGTTTTTACAGGCGAGAAAAATCTCTTCCAAACCTTTGTGCCAATAATTAAAACCTTTCATTTAATAAAAACCTTAAATTTTGATTGGGCGGTTCTAACACGTTTATTTACTTTTAATAAACGCATTGAGAAAAGCGTAATAATACGAAAAAGTCAAAAAACTCTTTATTTTGTCAAAAATATATGGTCAAAAGTTTGCTTCTCGTCAAATGTAGAACATTCAAAACAGAGTTAATTTATGTAAAAACATGTTTTTGTGCCTGATAAATTCACAATAATGTTTGAAATATAAAGTGTAATTATTTAATGATACTCATGAATTCCTATTTATTTTGCAAATCCAATTTAACTTTTTCCGAAACAAAGGGAACTGAAATTTGGCATATATTTCAGACACAGTTTTTGAAAGCAATTGTTAACCCTTGTGAGCAAATAAAAAAAAGTTCCGCCAAGGGACCAGAGCCACAATTGTGGCTCTACTTTGAATGTTGTTCACAGCAAGCTTACGGCAGTTGGAATTTTATTTTTTCTGCATAAGGAAGTTGAAAGGTCATATTTTGCATTCCACTTTCATATCTAGAATTTTAATTTCGAGTTCTAGAAAACTAGTGAGAACAGCAAGGTGTACCATATCACGTGATACACGGTCACACGTTGTCTCTACAATTTATCTCTGTCGAAAACAAATGCACAAGAAGTCTTGGCCTACGTCATAGTTTTGTCATCTTTGAGATTTATACTCCATGAATCAAAAGTAATTAATAAATTAGTCTAAAATTTTGATTGAAAAATCATGATTTTGATGAAAATGTTTATTTTCCCTATAAAAGCAGATAATGGCTTTTTTTTTTCATTATTTTTGGTAAATAGGGTAATGAAGTACAACTACGGACAATGTTTGATTGGTTAAATTCAACTTTATTAATAACTAAATTTTTTCATCGGATACTTCAAGTTGAAAAGTTTAGATTCACTTCCTAAGAAAATGTCTGCCCCTAGATACCAATAAATTTTTATTTGAACTGTTATGCATGCACAAAACACTTTCCTAAAACTGGCTAATCTCACATTGATTTGTATGTCCAGTTCCCCGAAATAATTATTTCGGAAGTGAAACAAGGCGAAAAATCCTAATAAATCAACTCCCCGTAATGCCGACAAAACATTCGGAAGAAAAATTCAATTATTTTTCTTGAACCCAAATCAAAATTCTTTATAATTTATTTGAAACAAAAGATTCCTCGGTCCAGTTTTTTATCTTTTTTCGATGATTTTAAGTATGCTGGAGCCACAATTGTGGCTCTGTGCTCACAAGGCTTAAAAACTGTAGTCAACAGTGAAAAAAATATATTCAAAATCCCTTGACTAATTATAGCCTTTAATGAGAATCCGATATGTGCTAAATTTGGAATCTTGAAATTTAAGTGAAACTTAAATTTTGTCACGGAAAAGTGGTTGGTTGCAGTTTTATGAGTGAAAAAAATCAAATAATTCATTGATTTCAAATTGGGGGGATTCCAAATGTTAGGACTTTAAGTTAAAAATAGTTTTGGAAAATTTTTAAAAAATTAGTTATTTTCAAAATATCCCCTATTCGCACTTTTGTGACTATCCCGGCGCAACTACTTAAAAACACACTACGTTTCCTAATCAGGGCCGGGATATTCAGAAAAGTGTTAATAGAGGCAGAAATCGCCGAGAACTGTCGGCAGTCTGCCATTTCGAATGTCTACTAGTTACCCAAAAACCTGAGTAAATTATAAACATAAGAAAGTTTGATTCATTTCATTATTGAAAAAGTTATCAATTTAGTTTTGTACCAATTTAGTATAAAAACGTTTCTAAATCACTTTCTAATCGGATTTTGAATTCATGATTAACTTTCTTCAAAACACACAAAAATAAACATCAATTATCATCAAAAATTAAATAAATGCACCTGCTCACGATGTTCCCTAATAAAATTGGCTAACCTTTGGATCTGTGTTTTGAGTCACAGTAAGCGATAATACTTTAATAACTATGAGTCTGATTCTGAGCGCGGGTTTGCCTTTAACATTTATAATTTTGAACATATGAATAAAGTAAATTTTCTCTACTTTTTTTTAATTTTCGTATCTGAAGATGAATAATCGAAAATAAATACACTCCAAAAAGAAATAATTTATAAATTTATTTACAGAAAAAAGTGTATATCTTTTTCTCAACGGAGCTCCATCTAAACATGATTATCTTTGTAGCGCGTGTTCGAATCTCACTGATGTTGTCTAAGTTATTGTCTTAGTGATTACTTGAGTGATTACACACCGATCAAATTTAGCGGTTCCAATAAAAAACATCCTTGCCTATAATCATACTCAAAACAATCAGTAAGACAACATAAGTGGGGTTCGAACACGAGCAATAAAGATAGTAAACGTTTTTGAGATGGTCATCCATTGAGAAAAGGATATGCAAAAACACCCTATCGTATCCAATTTTGTGCATTTGGAATGCAAAGATTTGATCTCTTGTCTGATTTATCATATCAGTGATATACATTAAAAGAAGTCAGCTCAAATCTTAACGATTAAATGAACTTGCTCGTTTTGTTTTAATATTCTGCTGGCTAAAATCAGACATCTTTATAAAATTTTCTTTTCCGTGTGTTTCAAACCCCATGATGCAGGTGGAGGTTAAATGCGAAATTTTCAGATGAAAAAAATGTTAAATTTAACTAATTCTATCAAAAAAGACTTGTTCATTACAAGTCGCGGTAAAAGTAGTACCATTACCATATTTCTAAAGAGAAATCAAAATTACCTATCTCCTTGACAAGCATCAACTTGTCCCTTCTTGTAACCGGCACAAATATGTTGGTCAGGTCGAACATTAACTCCCTCCTCAACATAAAGTTCTTGACACAAATCAGTAGGAACGATTGGAATGATTGCTTTTTGAAGAATTGAATTATCTCCAGTATTAGCAGTTTCTCCCCATCCAGCAACAATGCAGTTGGTACCTTAGAATATTTGTAATAACTTGATGATATTACAAGTTGTGAAATTCCATGAGTTTCTTTGTTAGTGATAAAAAAAGCTCGATTTTTGTCATGAAGGAACTGAAGCAAATCTTTTGACACTACAGTAAAATCGAAAAAATTATCGTTGTAAAGTTTCTGATGACGGTATAAGCAATCATGACTAAATAGTAAACACGTGAGGCGCTATATCCTTTAATTAACGGGACTCCATCTCCAAAACGTTTACTATCTCTATAGCACGAGTTCGAATCCCGCTACTGTTGTGTAAGTGATTGTCTTAGTGATCGCTTGAGTGATTACACACCGATCAAAATTATTGGTCCCAATACCAAGCACCCTTGCCTATAATAATACGCAAGATAGTCACTCAGACAACATTAGTTGGTTAAGAACACGCACTATAGAGATAGTAAACGTTTTTGAGATGGAGTTCCGTTGGTAAAAGGATATGGTTAAACTTGTAAAAAATAAGTTTGAATGTTAAAAATTTCACCCAGAAATGCCATTTCAACTTATCAACCAAAGAGGGCGCTATGCGTTTGTTGGTGTACAAAAGTTAATTTATTGCCACAAACGAACAATTACGTTTTTAAAAAACTTATGTCCGTTGATTGTAAACGGTTCGCCAAATCATGTTCCAAAATTACAATTTTAATTAAAAAACTCAATTTTCTCAACGTTTTAATTTATTATCATTGTCGTGAATTAACTATTTTTATCAACTACAAAATTAATTTTTCATTTCACTGTATTTACTATGTTTAAATATTATAATCCTACTGAGCAACGTTTCGATATTTAATTTTCAAGCTAAGACAGTATCAGTGATACTTCTCAAAAGTTGATTTCTTAGAGCAAAATAAATTGCAAATGACTGATGAACAAATTGTTTATAGAAATTTCACACTGTTAAAAAGTGGGCTTCAAAGTCAGCTTTAGTTTGTCCACACTAAGATACTTCTAAATCATCAAAATGTTTTATTTGCCTGGAAGAGAGCAAAATAATGGCTTGAAATAATTTTAAAATTTCGAGGATAAAAAAATTATATTCTGCCAAAATTGGAGAAAAGTAATTTTTGAAATTTTCAGAAATTCTTTAAAATTTTCAAAAATTCTTTGACATTTTTTTATTTAATTTTTCAAATAACTAAACAATCTCAATTAGGCTGTGAAATGAAACTTGAGAATTGCTGTAAAATTAAATTTCAGAAATTCGACTTGTATGGAAATCCGATAGTAGACGGTCTAATCGAAACGTTGCTAAAGAAATTTATATTAATTTTCTTAGCAGTTTTAAAATATACAGCCTGAGTTTTCTCGTTTACGGCATTTTTTCGTCCGCCGGTTAGACAGCAAAATTATTACGTAATCTCTAGCAAAGTATAGGCAATTTTGGCTGACTGTATGAATATATCATAATCTCAATTTTACCTGGTGGAGGTGCAAAGTCATGTTCGGGCAAGCAAACAGGCATTACATTCGTATTAAATTCAATTTTTTCCGTTAGTTGAATCAAGCAAATATCATAGATAATAGTATCCGCTCGTGCCTCAAAATTCTCATGACACGTGACTTTTCCAATAAAATAAGTTTTTTGATTTTTCTTAGTTTCATCTTCCTTATCTTGCTTCGAATACGCTCCCAAGGTTACGGTAAATTGCTCATGTGAAATCACACCCCAACCTCTAAAGCAGTGAGCAGCGGTTAGAATGTGCTGATCGTTAATAATAGATCCAGCGCAAAATTGTCCGATCCCACCGTAACCTCTGAATCCAATCATTGCCACAAATGGCCACATTTCGTACTGTGCCGCAGTTCCATTCACGATACGTCCGAGTTGACGATTGAGATTTCGCTGATGAATTTGCTCTTCTTCTTGGGTAACGGGACCCTGAAGAGGTGCGCCTGTTGAACTTGCGTCACGTTTGCCGCGAAGCCCGCCATAGTTTTGGGACACATTGTCCATGCCGAATTTAAAGCAGTCTTCTGTAAAGAGTTGAGAGGATTGGACAGCTGCGCAAAGCAGCAGGAATTTTAGCATGATGAAGAAAATCTAAAATATTAATGTTATGTTTTGTTATTTAACAACATAATTTTTATTTAACGTTTCGATTTATAATCATTTTCAAAGATGTGATTTTATAACAAGTTTCAAGTCTAACACTAAAAGAACAGAGATCTAGAATTTGAAATTTTTCAAATGTTTTGTTTTAATTGCGACTTTAGACCTGACAAATTTTAAAAATATCTTATGTTCACACAGATGTTAATTTAGGTAGCCGACTCAGCGAGGCCGAATATGTAAGCTACCGAAATTAACACCAATGTGAAGAGGGGTTATATCGATAACGATATCATTGACCCGATTGTGTGTTTAGGTGCTAAATTAAAGAGTGTATTTTGGTCGAATTTTATATCATCAACAGTTTCGTAATCATCACGCGATTATTGTCCCGAAATGAATTTACACTAGAATATAACCATAATTTTTTTCGTAATTCGAGCATCGTAATCGATAAAAACCATAGTTTATTTATGTCAGTAGAGAGGGAATATTTTTTCAACACTTATTTTCACAATTAATTAGGTGGTGTGGTTTTAATGACGATGAAAATTTTCGCTTTTGTCAATAGCGAACAAAACTAAAAATGTAATCAGAAAATTTTGACAAAGAAATCACAGTACTTTTACGGAATTAATGGAAGAGATCGACTCGTAAAAATTAAGATAACTACAAGAACTTTTTATTTTTCAAGACTTTATGATAAGGTAGGCACGGCAAAATAAAGTTGCAGGATATGGATTTTAATTTTTGTGAGGGATTCTCATTGAAAAATGATGTACAAACACTATAAATTCCATCTCAAAAAAAGCCTCAAATTTTACAAACCGTTTTTGAAATTGCCTATCTTTTGGCTTGGAATTTCCGAAACAAGTTTAGAAATAATTTCAAGCCAAATGATGGGCTATTTTTCTCGAAAAATTCAACTTTTTTGGAAAGCCGGACATAATTTGTTTCCAAAATTTTTTCTGGGTCAATTTAGCACAGAAACTAAAAGTGCCCCGAAAATTAATAAAATTGGAGCTGGTCAGTTTTTGCCGTGCCTACCTTACTTTATGAAGTTTTACAACTTCAATATATCATTAAGTTTGATGCATGCTTTGTTTTGCTAATTTCAGTCGCAGAATGCAAAAATCCGGAACAAGTACCTCATTACAAAACATGGTTTTTTCATTTATTTTTTATGTGACGATTGACCTATAAATAAGATACGTTATCGTTGGGGTTATCCCTGTGGGTTTTCAAATTTGGAATTTTACGTTTAGACATAATCCTATAATTTCATTGTCAAAAAATTATTCAACACCACTATTAATCGGACCAATTTCGAAATCAGGTCGTGTCAGCATTTAAAAACTTAGACTCATCTGGATACTGTATATTGAGTAGCTTACTTTTTAGTGAAAAAGTTGACCATAAGATATCAATTATAAGTGGCTAAACAATTTGACCTCAATTTGGATAGAAAGTCGTTAATTGCAATTTTGCGGGTGAAATTGTTATTCAAGATAACCTTAGTTACCGAATATTCCCTCATGGCCCTGTCGTCAAGATTTGATCCCTCACAAATTCGGGGATAAAAAAGACGTGTCATTTGAAAACGAGTCATCCTATTAAGTTTTTAGATAGCTCAAACTGAGCACAATTATCTAATCAATATAAACATAAAAATTGGTTTAAATCGGACCGATGTTTTTTTTTATTTGTTTTCTGAGATAACTGAAATTGTTTAATTATTAGTTTTTGTTAAAAAATAGAAACAAAGCTCTGAGAGAATAGAAACAATGGTCTGATTCGGACCAATTTTTATTTTGTATTGTTCACTTGATATTTGTGCACAGTTTGAGCTATCTAAAAAACTTATCGGCTAAGTCGTTTTCGAAAACCGCGTTGTTTTCTCACCCCCCCGTGTTTTTGAGAGATCAAATCTTTACGATAGGGCAATAAGGGGATATGTCTTAAATTCGTGTGCTTAACGCGTTGAGCCGGCTGAGATTGATATTCTCTGGAATTCAAAAAATAATGAGAAAAAAAGGACTTTGCCAACTTGTTGCCTTGAATTACCACCCACATTATGGAATGTGTTCTGCTCAACCATGTGAGACATTTTTACACTTCACAATTAACACGGTAGCTCAACGAATTGAAAAAAATAAATTCTAGACTCATCCGATGAACGTTTTTTTGAAACCAATGTTGAAAAATGGTAGTTAGTGTTCCATGAACGTAAGTTGGAAGGGAATACTCTTACTGACTATTTGAAAAGATTCACTCGTTTGGTTAGTTAATTTTTCTCAAATCTCAAAAAAAAAATTTGGGTGTTGTTTTGGTCTTCTTTTACTTCGAATACATTTATTGATAATTTCGATTTTTAATTTTCCGATGAGTTACATTCTTGCAACAAGGTTTGAAAAATGGTAGCTTGTGTTATTCTGCACTTATTTAACTGTTAATACTTTTATTGACGTTTCTCAAATATTTTATCGACCCATGCAATAACTCACGTTTATGCTAGGCTGTCAAAAAATAGTAGACAGTGTTTAGACTTATTTTCTTGTGAACTTCACAACTTAAGTTTTTCCGACAGGTAGACCATAAAACCACTTAAATTAATAATTAATTACAAATAATGCAAGAAACTTGTCACTTGCATTTTTTGTGGTTAAACTTCAAAGTTTTTTAGAGAATATTTATTCCAAAAAGTTCACCTTAGGTAACGTAGAAACCTCAACACTTTTTTCGCTAAACATTTTTTCATGGTAGCGCTTTAAATTTAGAACTATCTGATCAAAAAAAATTTAAAAATTGTCGGCAATAACTAATCTTTACGCTTGAAATTTTTTTCAAAATTATCAAACATTCCTTGGTTTATAATAGGCAATTTTAAGAACGGATATTTGATGAACTACAGACGATTTTTTTAGATTTTATCATCAAATTAAATGTTTCATAAAAGGACTACAATTTAAAAACCATTTTTATATGTTTAAGCTAGCATCACTAGCGTCGATGTTGACGATTTACCACGAGAGAGTTTAGGACCCAAAATTTGAGAACTTTTGGGTTTTATATCAAATATTAATTTTTTACCAACAGTAAGTTTGATCAAAACGTATACTGACCAAAAATTGGCCTATTCGGAGCATGACGGTACTGATGCTAGTTTAAGCAAAAAAAGTTTAGCCGTTTCTACCTCAACCTAAGAGATCATTTGAAGTAAAAAATAATTCGAATATTACTTGTTTTAAGTCACGTTTTGTTTTTATATGTTTTTTCTTAATACCTGCTTGTTGCATACATTTTTATGAAATTTGAAGGTTCAAATATAAAGAGACTCCGTTTTTGATGTATTTACAAAAACACTTCTTACGGTTAAACATGGCGCTAACTGATAAGGTGATAAAGGTCTTGTTCTAACACTAAAACGCTAACATATAAACAAACATGAATAGTATTACTCAATTGATTAGCGACGTGGTCCTTAAGATCTTAATTCAGTTTGTTCCATTGAAAGGTAGTAAAGATAAGTTGCAAATTTGGCAATCTATTTATCTGGGCGCTGATCTGTGGTCTAAAGTCACATAATTCGTTCTCGACAATTTTTTTTATTTTTAGTTCACTTTTGGCTGTCCGAAATGAGACCAACCTGAAGTTTATTTTCTACAAAATAGCGTTAAAGTGATCTTAAAGGCTATAAAATAAATACAATCGGTGCACTAATAAATTTAGATTTCCAGTATTTCATTAAAAAAATAAAAATTTGATAATAAACAAATATTTAAATATGCATATTCAAATTGAAGAACAAAAACTGAGCTTAAGGAGTAACCGACGGAGGCTGTATCTCAAGATGCATACATAGTAGAAACTTAATTTTCTTGCATTCGAAATTTTATCATCAGTTTGCTTCTGAATCAATTAAAAAAATTTAAATTTGACCAAAAAAAAAATCGGAAATTCGAATTTTTCCTGAGTATTTTTTTCAGTATTTATGATATATTTTTTGAACGGTATGATCGATAACCTTAATTTAAGTTGCACCAGGTAGCCTGTAATGTAATCTTGAACTCTTCTTGAGAAAAATTTTAAAAATCTCAAAAAAAATTTCACCAATATTTTTCAGATGGTGAAATTTAACGTAACCGACGGAGGCTGTTTCTCGACATCCATACAAAGTAGAAACTTAATTTTTCTTGCATTCAAAATTTTGTCATCGGTTTGCTTCCAAATCAATTAAAAAAATTTGATTTGACCAAAAAAAGTATTTTTTTCAGTATTTATGCTATATTTTTTGAACGGTTTGATCGATGACCTTAATTTTACTTGGACAAGTTAACCTGTTAGTTAATCTTTTAGACCAATAAAAGCTTTTTTTGGACAAATTAAGACATTTATCTCCAACATACTCTTATTACAACATCGTACGACTCTTCCGCATCAAACTACAGGTGTTTAAAAAACAGTGAAACGCGTCGGTTACTGCCTTAATAGTAAAACGAAATTCTTGATTTTGATTGATTTGGATTTCGACCAATCAAAATTGGGCTAAGACCGTTCTATTTTTGACAACAAATTTCATCCGCAAAAACGTTAATCATTCCATGTTAAAATTAATGAATAATGGGAGCATTAAAATATGTAGAACCTTGCAAAATGATTTAAAAAAAATTTGTAGGCGATCGAGAAAAAAATATTGGAAATCCGAACGCATATTTGAATAGCTAGGATTCGACTTTATTATTTGTGCTTTATACGTGATAATCACAAATGTATGGTTTTTTCAAAATAAAGGTTAAGAAAAAACTCCAGTTTCTTTTGCATTTATCAAGTGCACAAAATGAAAATTAATAAAAATTTGTTAAATTTTATTGAATCTATCCTTGATCTCAGTAAATAAAAAATAACTGATAGTAAGTTATTAACTATCATCTTATTGCTTTTATTTTCCTCGGAATACGCGCTCAAAGTAGGGTCCTCAAATTGATCTTTGTACGTGTGGATAATATTGATACTTTTATGTGTGAGTGGGTTAAATCAATTTTTTATTGTAATAAGCATACTAGGACATGGAAAAGAGTGGAAAGTTATATTTAGCATGTCCAATATTAATATCGACTTAAAGAAATAATAAATGGATTGTTCTGAAACTCCTTGGGGTTAAAAATATATGGAAAAATGGGGAAAAAACAAACTTTTCATAACATAATTTCATATAAACTATGTCAGCCTACTTTAGTTACTACATTCATCATCACCGAAATTGACGTATCTTTCCTTCAAAAAAATATCTCGCTTTTGGGCGTCTTTGGGCGAGTTTGGGAACCGAAAAATTCTCCATTTGGGCCAAAATACGATTTTCCAAAATAATTTTTTATTTTCTAGGAAAAATATAGATTTGTGGAAAAAAATATTTATATCACGTTACGCGCCATAAATTTGACACAAATAAGTATATCTGGAAAATCAGTCCTAAGTGGTTGATTTTGCCCGAAAATCGATTGGTGGACACGCTAGTTATATTTTCCAACAAAAATTAAATGCAAAGTTATTTTATCATTTTTACAATATTTCTTTCCGTTATACTACGCAGAATTATGTAAGAAGTTATTACTATTTTCATAAACCAATTTCATCCATGTTTTTATATCATACAATGCGTAGATTGAGTGGCAACATTACGTTTTTGATTAGAAAGTCGTCGGCTCTGTTTTAAATGGTATTAAAATAATTCATATTTAAATATATTTTTTGAAAAAGGAAATAAAAAGACTAGGTCAATTGAGACCTAAATTCTACGAAAAAAGTTGACCAAAAAGTTCAATTGAATAAAATTTAACAAAAACTTGACAGCAACTTCAGTATCCGATGAAACTTAATTTTCCCACGTGGGTGCAATTAATGAGGTTGAATGAAAAAGTATTTAATACAAATAAATTAATTTTTGGAAATAGGTGACTTCTTGGAATCACTTCTCATATCCCTTTATTGCCCTCTCCCAAAGATTTGGCCCTCAAAAACACGGGGGGTGAGAAAACAACGCGTCATTTGAAAACGAGCCATCCGATTTAGTTCTTAGATAGCTCAAACTGAGCACAATTATCTAATAAATATAAACATTTTAAACTGTTTTAAATAGGACCAATGTTTTTATTATTTTTCTAAGATTACTGAAATTGTTTAATTATTAGTTTTTGTTAAAAAATAGAAACAATGGTCTGATTCCGACCAATTTTTATTTTTTTATTCACTAGATATTTTCGCACAGTTTGAGCTATCTAAGAACCTAATCGGCTAAGTCGTTTTTGAAAACCGCGTTGTTTTCTCGTCCCCCCCTCATGTTTTTGAGGGAGCAAATCTTTGGGAGAAGGTAATAAAGGGATATCACATACATGTAAGTTAAATAATAAGGATTTTGAAAAACTTAAAGGCGTCATTAGATTCTTGAAATTTTGCGAAAATTAAAATAAAATAAAATTTGCCATAAAAATTTAAAAATTTGCTAATTTTTTCTGAAAATCACCAGCTGACACCTGATCAGACGCATGATGATTGGATCGAGTTCAAGAATCTCCCCATGATTTTAAATTTCTATACTTAGTGGTCAGTGTCGCACAACATTCTCGGATACGTAAACTTCCCTTAATTTAGCTCAGATTTCGGTGAAATTTCATGGATTTTATCTAATATGGGGAAAAATCGATTCACGATTGAATTTTTTCCGAATTTTCTAAATCGCTGACTGGTCAATTTTCCCCCACATTAGTTAAAATCCCCGAAATTTCAGCCAAATCTCAATAAAATTAGGAGCAGTTTACGTATCCGAGAATGTTGAACACCGTGTGTCGTTAACTAGTTGAAACTAAAATTTCAAACTATAATCTGACATCCTGTATATCATTTTGCTTCATGATTATGAAATTCCTCATGACCGATATTTTAGATGTAGAGTATTTTTATATTTTATGTTCAAGCATTCGGCTAATTTGCTCAACAATTTAGAAAGCTTTCGGGTTAATTTCAAGTTTCGTAAATTAGTTCCTCCTTAATAAATCCGATTTGGAAATGTTTTTTGGTGAATTTAGTTCGGCCCTTAATTATCATGAATTAAACTTGGAAATTAAAAATTACATAATGCTCGATTTTGGCAGACATGGATACTTGTTAGATGGTTTTTGCAGGTTTGTATTATGATGGATTCTTATTTTAAATCTACGGTATTTGACATACCGTGAGACACCGGTTGTCAAACATTGAATGGGCAAATATATTAAATAAAATGTGATTCTATGGATTTTTTGGTTTAACCAAGCAAATATTTATTCGAATCAGAAAAAAAAACTCTGCGCAAAATTTTGAGCTCTTACGACAATTGCAATGAAAAAATTCCTTCCGGCACAGATACTGGAAGCCGAATACTGGTTTTATTGTGGGCTTCAACGTAGTGATAATTTTGACAAAAAACATTAATCTCGACTTCAATTACATGAAAAAACATGATAATTGCAGCACAAATTTAACTGCAGACAAATTTAACTGTTTCTCAAAAAAAAATTTAAAAGTCGACGAATTAGAATGAAATAAATTTATTATTTTCAAAAAAATAAAAAGTTACTGTATTCTTTTCACTTCCGTTTGGTTCACTGTGATTGACGTTAGAGCCAAATATTGGATTGAATAAAAAATGAATTTTCTAAATAAATGTTTTTTTTTAAATCCTATTAATCAAATAATCCTTTTATTAATCTGAAGATTCAAATATGTCAAAATGCTCTTTTTTCAAATTCCTACAAATTTCAAAATCTTTTGAACTTGTTTTTTTAAACTTTTGCATTTAATCGAAATAATTGTATGCATTTGAGGCTTAAAAATGCCGTCACAGATGTATCTAACCAATTATCTAAAAGGTTCAAGACATCAGTTGAACATTCTTCCATATAATTTATCATATCCTAAAATGAAAATATGTTATTTCGAGATTAAATCGAACTCAGCTGAATTTATTAACAGATTTCGACTCAATAGTTTCCACAAAAAGGTTAAAATCACATTTATTATCATACATTTATCCGGACAACTTTTTAATCCTTCAAATTATGAATTTGGCTTTTTCGAAGAACTGCATTTCATATTTGGACGCGATTCAGAAGAAACATCATTATACAATGGTCTTTCTCATATTTACCACAAATAATTTTGCTAACTATTTCAAATTTCAATTTTTCGGTCGCTCAAGAATTTGAATGGAAAATTATAACAGTTACACGAGATTATGAGTATATAAAATCATAAATTAATAAAAAACCACCATTACTTCCTCACTCAAAATAAAAAAACAATTGGTCAGTTTTGTCCATATAAATTTAATTTCCCCGTTTTTTAGCTTCAGGCTACTGTAATAACGGCCGTGAAAAACCCATTTCTGAAGGCTCACAGAAAAAAAGTCTGATTCAACATATTGAAGGTTCTTAAAAGTGATCAAAAATTTTGGGATTTTAGCCTTTAAGTTCTTTCAAAGGAAGTTTCCTAGAGTTGAAATTTAGCCCTTATTTTCTGAACTGCAGTAGCTGACTTGCTGAGAAACTCTTACTTTAAAAATACACTAACACTTAGATCATCTTTTTAAGGGGGGGGAAATTCAATTTTCTTCGATTATTTTTCTGAATTAATAAACTCAGGTGACTGAATAATTTGCGCTGGAATTCTAAAAATATTCTGGATTCACGGTATAAATATCATTAGACCATGTATCAGCATAGAAATTTGCATAATTTATACGATCAAGCGTGTTTTAATAATTCAGATTTTTTTTAAATTAGTAAATCTGCTTCTGGAGTTGGTATAATTTTCTGTATTTGCAAAATTTTGAAAAATTAGCTCATTGTTTTTCACAAGGTTGAAATTTTTAACTGCATCCCGAAATAATCCTGTTTTGTTTATAATCATATTGAAAATATGGTATAGACCATACCGTATGGACCATACCGTATGGACCATACAGTATGGATAGGGTCTGTACCGGGAGATTTATCTGCAAAACTAAACCCCTCAGCACTGATTCTTTGAATTTATATCGTTGAACTTTCTCAAAAAAAATGATTCCGACCATGAAAATTTTCTTTGAAGCCACCTGGTGGTCACAATGTGAGTAATAAAAAAACAACCTTTTGGGCTTTTTAAGGCGCCATACCGTATGGTTATTTAAATTTATTTCAATACACCGTTTTGACCTATTTAAATAAGTTCAGAGGTTTTGTTGTTTTTAAATCATACAATTTATTTCATTTCAATTTCTAGGAGATTTTTTTCAATAATGGTTGTTTCATTGTAGACAATTTTTTGAGAGCAACACAGTTTCATTATTTGGTTTTTCAAGTTAATTCATAAGGATAATTTGACAATAGTGGGCATCAAATTAATTGGTTTATTGTGCCAAAATATTTTAACAAAAAACTGTATCACTTAAAAAAGGTTAAGGGGGTACTCCTCATGAAATGAGGCTGAACCAACAAATTTTCCCGATTTTATTTAGAATATTTTTTTCTGAAAATATTTACAATTTGAAGATGACTGGTAGTATTTTTATCTTCATTCTTAGCCAGGAACCTACTTTTTCATCATTTTGAAATATTTTGTCTTAATTTCAAGCATTCTAATCAAAAATTATGGATTTTTAGGAATTAGTAATGTTTTGGAAGAGAAAAAATCATCGAAATTCAAGTTTCGATAGAAATAGCTCTCCGCGAGGTCATCAGCTGTTCATTAATATATCTTTCAATATTGTGACTAAAAAATCCAGGAAGAAATAGGTTTTTCCGCGAGCCTCTTAAAATCAGCTCAAGAAATCTTTTTTGGGTTTTCTAGACCGAATTTATTTATAATTTTTCCAAACGACAGTAAAAGACCTGCGTGTGTTTTTTGTGGTTTATAACATCGAAAAAATTATTAAAAATACATATTTAATTAACGTTTCCGATTTATTTATCATTATCAAAGATGTAAAGGTTTTTAACAAGTTTCAGGCTTAATTCTACAGATTCGCTATACGAAATTACTAGAATCGAAGATAATACTTACATGAAAAATAATTTTTTTCCCTGAAGAACTCATCGAAGAAATATGGCTTTTCTAATCAAAATAATTGATCTCTACTTTGACGCTCGTCTCTGCTTGGTCGAGCAATCAGTGATTCTCCATTATAGTTGGAAAATGTGAGATTTAGGTTCAATTAATCAACCATGTAAACATAGGTATCACAATGTATACTTTCCCGAATTGCTCCTGCAAAAAACCAAGAATATAACGGCATTTCTACGATGGTACACCCTTAAGAGGCTTTGAGTACAACATCGTGAATAAAACATTTTTTATTGTGTATTACTATCTAGTTTCGTATATTATCTAATTCATTGTCAGACTTTTTTAAACAGTACTAAAATAAAGTTTTTCAAGTCTATAAAATCAGCAGAAACATTTAAATCTAGAAAAGTATTGGTCCTATAATAATATTGAGAAAGTAACAAAGAAATTTTGAACTACTAGGGGGTTGAAAGGTTTCGCAAGGGTTATAGCAAAAATGTTGGGGGTAAGTTTAACGGATTAGTTAAAAAAAATCAAAGTTAACATTAGCGTGGAAGTCAATTTTGAAGTTCTAGGGTTTAAAAACAAGGTGAAGCTTTTAGATGTATGTTGATCGTTATATAGGTCTTTTAGCTTAATGTGATTATCTTCACATTTTTTTACGGGAGCGGTGCTCGTTTCGAAAGCTTTCCTCTAGCACTGAGAATTTTTGATTGGAAAAAGACCAACTTTTAGCCTTTTCGGGACTCGTGAACTGGTTGGATAGTTTAAATGGCATTCACTTAGCCTCTTTATGTATATCGCGCAATTTGGGATATTATGCTGGTTAAAGTGTGAGTATCCTACGTTTTTGGGTTTTGATGTTCATGTGCACGGATCTGGAGAATCTTTTGGTTTTCACCAATAAAAAGATTTACACGGGCAAAGGTATTGTATACCAGATTACACATTTCATTTTGGGTTTAAAACTTTTGCTTAGCATGTGAAAGAAAACAATTTTGTAAGCTTTATTGTCCTATAACAATTGTTCACTCGGAAGTTTGGTAACATATCAGACATTTTGCTAGTAAGAGCGACAAAATGTATTGTTCGATCATTTGGAGATGTGGTACTCCAAGGACGATCGTGATAAGTAGGTTCTGTTTCGCGCTTTTTATCAATCAGCTAAAAATCGTTTTAATACGAGCTTCAACTTAAGGCCATTGGGTATGAATTACGGTAAAAAACGTTTTAAGTTCTTCTACTTTCCAAAAATTGAGGGGTGAACAAGCATCTCTTTCACGGTGAGGGCAGTGATAAATATTTCACTTTGGAGATATTTCATACTCATAACGCTGTGTTTGAAATTAGAAATGACAGTAAAGTGTCCTTTTTTTTCCTATAGCGTATAAATCTAACGCACTTTTTTTATAAAAATTTTGTGTCAAGAAAATTATTTCAATTTTGGTGAATTCATTTCACTCCATAGTAAATTTCATTTTGGCGTCAAATGCATTAATTTTCACGAAAACTTCTTATTGAGGTTTTCTTAATATTTGAGTATGAATCACTGGCATATCGGTGGTACTAATAAGACTACCAAGAGTTAAAGAAAGTTTTTATGACTTCTTGTTCCATTAAATTAACGAAATTGTTGAAATACTAGCAGAATTATAGAACTTCCCATCCCAAGTCCGGATTTTTGTTTAAAGACGCCTGTGGGCTTCGAAAAATAGAGTAATTTTTGTAAAGTTTCAAGCAAAAACATTTTCAATTGGCGCCGTAGGTGTGGCAAAATATAGACCGTTTGTTTTTGTTACTTGAAAAAATTTTTCGCGGTTGCTCAAAAAATTCTGTCCAAAATGAAGGAGAATTGTGCGAGGCAGTTTCACATTTGGGTACATGTTTAACTATAACGTCAACTGAAAGAACCCCTATGTTTCATTTTCATTGAATTTCGTTTTGTCAAGCAAAAATTTTTGTTTAAAGTCTGCAGACTAAAAGAGAATATTTCACATTCCTAGAACTATTGGCGCTAAGGAGTTCTTTTATGAAAGGTTTCAACATTGCAAACAATAGAGTTATAACTAGTAACTATGATGCCGTGATAGGAAAATTTCTTTGTGGACCTTGTACTGTCCATAAAAATCTGAGATGCTATATCCGCGGGTGCAATATCAATATCAACATTTCTAGGTAAAACTTTTCGCGAAAAGTTTTGTTTATGAGGCCCTATAGGCCTCATATCATTTTCTAATTTTGTACCTGTATAGTTAGGTAAAACTCAAATTTATCGAACTAAAATCGTTGAATTTTTTCGAATATTCACATTTTTTAACGTATATTAGGTCAGGCGGATTTTGTCCACAGCTGTAAAGAATATTTTGTGGGTTTTTCTTAAGAAATTGCCTTAAGTTCATTAACTCAGAATCATTAGTTTCTGCAAAGACTGGAATATCGATACCTGCTAGGGCTGATAAACTTCACATGCGACCAATTAAAAGCTCGGAAACCTTGCTTTTTCTGGCCGAGTTGCAAAATTTTAAAACAATTTATCTACCTCCAAAAATATTTCTACTGCTGCTGAAGTGCATCCAATCCCTAAAGTTTTTTCCCAATACGCAATAAATTAAATAAACGTTAGGGGAATCTCGACGTCTGTCCTATTAATAACATTCGCGGTATTAAATTCAAGTATCACGAGTTCCCAAATAAGGCTGTCAAATTTTTTGTGTCGTTTTTGGTCCGACCTGGCTTCAAAATTTAAGGGTTGGTGGTTTTTAACTAAATGTAAAAAGTTTAAAATGTTTAAATATTATTATGGAATAAATAAGATTTCATTAGCTAAGAGGTCAAATTCGTGTAATAAGATCGCACAGCGCTTGGCTTTTGAAGTTTCTTTCGTTCTCCCAACCTACGTGTTTCCAAAATGTGTAAGCGGCTTATCGAGCCTAACTTTTTTATTTCGTGTTTTAGTTTATGCGGACGGAAACTTGGGGGATACTTTACGGTGTAGGCATGACTGTATAAATTCTAATGTTCTCTGGTTCTATGATCGTTGGTCCACTTGTTGAAAGATCGGTGAAGCAGTTTCTGGTTTCGCAAAAAATAATCTTCGTGAATAAGGCTCAAATAAAAAAATTTCAAGACTTATCCTTATAGTTTTCTTATGAAAATATGGATCAATATCCTATTCCTGTAAGATTTTGTTCGCAAATATTACAATTGTTCTTAACTATTTGGTTCCGCAATGTTGCAGTCTTTTAAGATATTTGCACAGAGTGAAATTTACAACAGAGTACGGGAAAGAGTGAGGTCCTAAATATGTTTAGCCCAATTTTTTTGAATTTCGCTCTTGAATTTTCTAGAATCACTTTTGAACGCCGCTTCAAACTCTATCTTCTTTTAGACGAATGTTCAGAAGAAAGCCGTTTTTTTCGAACTCAGGTAGAATAGATATACTGTGGTCAATATTTTGGCTCGGTTTTTGGAGATTTCACACTAGAATTCTAGAAAATAGACTATAAGTAAAACCGAATGAAAAAGTTCGAAAAAAAAAGATCGGTCTGATCGGAACAAAAGTACCACAGATTGAAGCTGAAGATTTCCATTGATCAAAAAGTTGGTACAGCTAATCAAAATTTTTAACCAATCAGCGTCAAAAATCGATAATTAGGTTTAACATTTTTGCTTAAAATATTGAAATTTCTAGATCTGATTAAGACATTTCAATAATTTTAAATGTCATGCAATCGTTTTTGGTGGGTCCATATTCACGCAATTAAAAAATTATATCATGGTAGAATACCGGTTTTTCTGCGGGTGAAAGCAAAAAATAATTCGAATTTTGAAAATTTCTAGATTTTTGGTTTTTAGATTGTTTTGGAAAAAAAATTGCCAACCTCAGACGAGATTCCTTGGGATCACTTTAGTCAATAAATCGATGCTAATACATCATAAATTAAATTCTATAAAGGCCTCAAAAAATTAGCGAACACCCCACCCCCTGTTAAAAACATAAAATCGTGTTTTCCAATGGAGGAGTACCCCCTTAACTTCATAAATAGGCGTTACAAAAATAACAAACTTTTCTCCCGTCATTTTTATTTCGCCTTTATAAATTAAATTAAAATAAATTTGAAAAATTGTTGATGTAAAAATAAAACTAAATATTGTAACGTAAACATTTACTTCCAAAACAGAAGTTTCTTAAAGTTATTTCTAATTAAAATGATTTCAGTTAGAGATGAGACACATGGCAAAAATACTTTCCTAAAAAAGGTTAAGTTGCAAAGACGTTAAATAGTTGGGACCAAAGTGCGTTTCTATTAGAATGAGCAGTATTGTCGTTAAAAAAATAACTGCAACCAGTCTAGTTGGCCAACACGTAGTAGCGTGTGTGAAGTACCATTTGAAGTCAATATATTTATTTTATTGACGAGAATCTGAGCACCCATTATCCATCTTGATTTACTCAAAATCTTGATACCGTGCAAAAATTAATGATCCACATTTTGCTAGCACTCAAATGAAGAAATGAGCCCGTGAATAGAAAAATACTCATTTTCAAATGACCGTCAGTGACATAAGTGATAATACTATTTGTTAACTTTTTATTTCCTGAAAAATATCAGGTTTCAGAAAATTAGTCATTTTCACAATTAATTGTTGTTTGTAATTTCATCGGACTACTATCTCCAATTTCAAATAATATTAGTTGAGTGATAATTAAACCTAAACGACCATTTACAAATCGTTAGATTTTCCGCAATTTTATGTTAAAATAAGATAAATGACAATATATATCGCGTTCAGCGTTCATAAACACAGAAAAAAATATTTATTTTTGACGAGAATTATATCGATTACCCATATATATACAACCCTTAACTTAAAGACAGTTATTTCGAACAAAAAACGGTCGCTAATTGCTGTCTAACCGGCGGAACGAAAAAAAAGCCTAACGAGAAAAACGCGGCTGTATAAAATGTCGTCATTTTTCTAGCAATTTACAGTTGTCTTGCAAATGCTAAGAAATAAATTTCAAATGAATTGAATTTATTAACTTGTCAAAATAATGACAATTAATTCAAAATAAATTAAAATTAAACTTAAAAATTATATTATAATTAAATTCTCTGAATAGCTTTAATGGCTTGTGTTTCAGATGATCTTCATCAAAGGTCTCACGTTTATATCGATTATGCGTGGCCTAAATTCGTGGCGTTAAATATTGCAATTCATAACGGATAAAAACAGAATTTTGCTGGATGAAATTAAACTGTTTTATTCTTCCAAAATGCGAAAAAATGCAGAGAAGGCCGCAAAATGTCACCTTGAAAATAATGAGATTTGGAAACAAAATTTTGATTTCGACCATAAATTAAAGGATATGATTTGAGCCTAAGATTACTTTTATTTTCTTGTTTTCGCAAATCTTCAACGTTACTTTAAAAAAAATCTATGTGCTTATTTGGGTCATTTGAATTCAAGATTATTGTCCTATCCAATTTTTACGGTTCGAAAACCGGATATCACAGAACCGGAAAAAGAAATTTTTCAAACTTTTTCACTTTACTTGTTTGGACATATAAAGCTTATTTTCTGAATTGCAAATTAAAACGACGATCAGTGCGTTATTCAGAGGTATTTGGTTTGAAATAACCTCATTGTTCTCAAACCTTCAAAATTTTAAAGATTCTTTAGAAGTGATTTCATCGGAAAACATTAATTTCAGCCCAAATTTCAATCAAAATATGACAACTTTTCTATGTAATATTTTCGAAATTATGTACGCCATCTGCGGTAATATTATTTTTAACGTTGTTTTCCACCGAAAATGTTTTTTAAATCAAATTCAGTCTAAATTATATAAACACGATTTGATTAGAACTAAAAACAACAAAGATAAAATTTTTAGCCAAATTATTATTCTTTCGATTTATTATTTTAACCACGGCCACTGAAATATGCCGGAAGCAGTTCATTAAGATGCATGAATGTGGTATGATGGAAACAAATATGGTACTGTCTGGCGATCTGAGAATTTCAGACATTAAGAAAATAAGTTCAAGATTTCAGAAAACAAATTAAAATTCATCTTTTGAAAATATGAAGAATTCGGACCATATTTTAGTCTCAAAATTCAATTGAAAAATAAATTTATTAATTTCACAGATTTATTAAACTGAAATTTTAGGGTTTTTAAATTATTTGTCCTCCAAGTATCTAGATAATCAGAGCACTACTAGTAATTTTTTACTGCATTTTTTCCTACCAATCAGATAAAAAATATATATTGTAAGATTTTTCATTGGTTAGAGAAATTTTTGGCTCCGTTTAAAGTTACTATAGTAAATTTGCTTAGTTTCACATAGCATTAAAATTACCAAATATCATAATGACTAGTATGAAACTGCTGGTGATTATAAGTTGAACTTATCTCGCAATTAAACAATTAAAAACTTAACATTTTTTTGTCATCAAAAAATTTAAAATTATAGGTTGAATCAAATAATTATGTTAAAGAAGCAATTAACTCATCTAGTTTTTTTGCGATTTTATTTTAGATTCGGTATGATTTTTTCGTTAACATTTATTTTTGAATAGTTTGAAAGTTCACTGAAGAAGCCGATTTGACAAAATTGATCAACATCAAAAATAAATTAAATCGAAAAAATGTATGCCGAATATCCTTTTACCAACGCAACCCCATCTCAAAAATGTTCACTATCTGTATGGCGCGAATTCGAATCCCACTAATGTTGTCTAACTGATTGTCTTAGTGATGTCTGATAACACACGGATCAAATTTAGCCGTCCCAATATCGAGCACCCTTGCCTATGATCATACTCAAGAGAATCACTAAGACAACATTAGTGGAATTCGAACACGCGCTATAGATATAGTGAACGTTTTTAAGATGAAGTTCCGTTGGTAAAAAAATATATTGAAAACCGCAAATTGAACATTTTTGAAATTTTGAGCTAGGTTTCTTTCTGAGTTTAAAATGGCAGAATACTCGGTGCACTTCTGATAGTTTTATTGTTACGCTTGCTCTTTAGAACCGTACGGTTTTGAACTTTAGCCGATCTGTGAAAGACTCTTTAATAATGCTTATTTTGACTACAAAATTTCTGGCAAACTTCAGCAAAACTAAGGAGTCTTCTACTGTTCGAATCAAAATTGAACACCCTGTAGTGTGTTACTTATTTTAGTTTCCATCAAGATTAAAAGTTTGTATTATCATTTACTAGAGTTCAGAAAAATTTCAAATGAAAAAAAACTAAAAATTGACACAAAACTACAGAATGTCTTATTTTAAGTCCAAATAAACTATTTTCGCTAAAACTTACTTCCCGCCAATTAAAGTCTTTGAATTTATTAACACGTAGGTGTTCAAAACTTTTTTAATTGGCGAATAATCGTAGTCCGTCTGTTTTAAGGAAAAACAACTTGGGAATACGGAATAACCGACCGGTAAAAATTGCTAAATCAGTGCAAAATTATAATGTCCGCTATAAAACCACCCACCCTATATTTCTCTACCCGGTCATCTTGGCAAAAAAAGTTAAGCTAAAAAAAACATTTACCTGTTAATTAGTCTCTGTCAATTTCGTTAAAAGCAGCGTCTCTATAAAACCGAGTAAAAAAGCAGAATATAAAAATTACAAAAAAAGCTGGAAAGCTTTATGGGAAAACAATTTTGCTGTAAAATTCCCTTACAGGTTTGTACTGATACTTGTGAAAGTTGAGTGGTGCCAGTTAGACGGCAGGAGAAACAAGCAAAAAAGCGCACAAAGGTCTAAGCACCACCAAAAGCGCTCTCTGACGCCTCATGTATTTGGCGCTATGGGATACTATCTTATAATGAGTGAAGGAGGAGATTGAGACGTGGAAATTTAACTGTATTTCAATTAATAAGGTGGTTTATAGATTATACAGCTTGAGTTTACCGCCTGAATTTACAGCCGAAGTTCTCTCGTTCACAAGGGGTTTCAAGACTCGCGCAGACAAACGTATTAGCGACAGTTATTCCGAAAATAACAGTCGATGATTGGTGTATTCTATATCCTTTTTCCAACCTAAGTGGATATTAAAAATGAGGTTTATCTCTATAGCGCATGTTTGAATCCCATTTGTGTTGTCTGAGTGATTCTGTTAGTCATTGCCTTAGTGATTACGCACCAATCAATTTTGGCGCTTCCAATATCACGCACCCTTGCCTATTATAATACCCAAGACAATCACTTAGACTGTATAGAGATAGCCCTCATTTTCAAGATCCACTTGGGTCGTAAAAAGGATATACTTGTATTCATAACAATGCAGCACACTTAAACACTCAGGTAGAACAGCACGCCACAGTTTAGCCGATTATTTCAATCGTAGCACTTGATAATACGTTTGATAATTGGCTCGCAATAATTAATATTGTAATTTTTTTTTGATTGCTAATCAGTGGGTATCGTTTGCTAGCGGACACGGTAATCTCCTGATTCTAGAGAATTCAAATTTTCAAAAAAATTTGAAAAAATTAATCGATTTTTTCAAGATTAAAAACTGAAAATTTCTAAACCAAAAAACAAAATCATTTTCATTTAAAAATGTAATTTAGATCTAATTTTTATAATCTTGGTGATTTATTAACCTAATTAAAAGTGAAAAAATAATTTCAAGGAAAGAACGAGATCTGAAAAGTTAATTTTCAAACATTTGCTTGATTATTGAAAGCAACAAATTATTTTCAGAATCATGGTCCATACGCGGTATTCAAATTTTGTCGGACCCTTACAGACTGTTAGTTACAGTCCTTTAAAATTGCATAGTGTTTTTGTTTGTCTTTGCTTTTCTACAGAAGAATCAAACATAAACATTCATAAATATCATTATGAGTTAGTCATTATAAATAGGCCTCCCGAGCAAAAAATGAAGTACCTGATAGCAAGGTCGTAGAGTTCTGATAAGATAGGTACTAATGTAGTTTTTGGCATTGAAAATTTTGGTTTGGACAATTTTGGTGTCATCACTTGGTTGGTATTTCGGGCGGTCAAAAATCAAAAATTAAGACCTTAAAAAATAAATTAGTTGGCTAGCTTATTAGCACTTTTGATAATCACCGAAAATCCGGTGAACAATTCTGGTTAAATTTGAAATATAAAATTTTATAAGCGCTTGCTAGATTTTGGTGGAGTACCAAAAGTCTTGGTGCTGGAAACTGTTAAAAATTGATTGCCATGTTGGATTCGACTGAAAATCACGGTTATATTCATTGCTGGCTGATAAAAAATAATAGCGCAAAAATTTGTCAGCGCGCAAAAATACATAAGTTACCTATATACTCAGGACCTGATAATCAGGTTACCTCATTTTTTGCTGGGAGACTAATATAAGGCTATATTATTCACGCAAAATATGCGTTCTGTATGTAAGAATATATCCTTTTCTGAACCTAAGTCCATCTTTAAAATGCTTGTTATCCATATAGCGTGTGTTCGAATCCCACCAATGTTGTCTTATTGATTGTATTAGTGATTGCTTGAATGATTAACACCAATCAACTTTGACGGTCCCAATATCAAGCACCGTTGCCTCTAATCAAAGTCAAGACAATCATCAAGACAACAGTAGTTGAATTCGAACACGCGCTATGGAGATAACAAGCATTTTTAAGTTGGACTGTGCTTTTTACGGGCATTGGGAATTGTTGAAAATTGTAATATGAAGAAAATTTTCAACAGGCTTTAGAATGTTCGTCAAATCAACGATAAACAAATAAAATAATATTGACTCGACATAGGAAAAATTTTGTGCAGTCGACACTTTTTCTTAAAATCTTAGATAGGAATGTTCAGAATTCTTTTAGAACCCCCAAAAAGCACCGTGTAACATTCTTTCCTTCTAAAAACTTTCAAAATTTTATGCTAATCGACCAAAATCGGATAACAAGAACTTAATTTTGAGCTTTAATTCTCTGAAGTTTTCTTTTAAATGCTCAACCTAAAAATTTTAAAATACGAGTTTAAATATGATCTTGATTTTTTTAAATTTCTACTCTTAAATAACTGAAAATCATTAAACCATTCATTCAAATTCCCCCAGATTAGTCGAAGTAAAATTGTGTTGTGGTACAAGATATGGGTGGACTGTTGGCAATTTCTACGCAAAATATTTTAAAAACAAAACTGCAATACTTTGATTCTTCGAAGCAATAACGAATTAGTAAGCATCGAACATACGATTAAAAATGATGCTCGAGTACGAATATATCCCTTTATTGCCTTCTCCGACAGATTTGGTCCCTCAAAAACATAGGGGGTGAGAAAACCACGCGTCATTTGAAAACGAATCATCCGATTAGGTTCTTAGATACTTCAAACTGTGCACAAATATCTAGTGAATAATACAAACAAAAATTGGTCCGAATCAGATCATTTTGTCTTTTTTCTTTTCAGACCTTTAATTCTATTTTTTAACAAAAACTAATAATTAAACAATTTTAGTAATCTTAGAAAAATCATTGGTACTATTAAAAACAGTTTTTAATGTTTATATTAATAAGATTATTGTGCTCAGTTTGAGCTATCCAAGAACTAATCGGATCACTTGTTTTGAAATGACGCGTCGTTCCCAAGTGCATTTTGGTCCCAAGTGTGATTTGGTCCCAAGTGAATAATCGTCCAAAGTGAGGCCTACTCGTTTTCTCACCCCCCTGTTTTTGAGGGACCAAATCTGTCGGAGAGGGCAATAAAGGGATATTTCGACTGTTGAAGTTAAGGTGGCTTTTGAAAGATGCAATTTGAATCGTTTAAGAATTCGCGCATATATTAAGAAAGAAATTAACTAAATAATTGTCCGACCATTGTCAGACCATTGTCTTAATAAAAACTGAGGATTAAACAACTTCCGTAAGTTCAGAGAAAATATAAAAAAATCGGACTTGTTTATTGCGATTGATTATTAACTAGATGTTTGTGCTCAGTTTGAGCTATCTAAAAACTTAATCGAATGAGCGTTTTCAAAAGCCGAAGTATATAAAAATTTTGGCTTAAAAAGTGAAAAAATGACCAGGAGCCAAGGGAATGCATTATTTTGCATTTTAAAGTTATAACTTACTAAAATTGTTCTTCAAACGGTTCAAGTTAATTATTCATTCAATAATTTTATATATTTTTCTGACGATACAAAAAATCTGAAATTTTTTTCACTGATTTCTACCTTACGGATAAGGGTGTTTCATCAACTTTCCGAATCGTACGGATATTGGTAAAAATTCCGGATAAGGGAGCAGTCAATTAAATAAATAGTGAATAAGTGAAAAAATCGGTGTGCCAATAACCTTTATGCTATAGACCAGGGATCGGCATGAAAGAAAAAACGATAGGATCTAATCCGATCCAATAATTCCGATACGATCCAATACAGTTTTGCCGATCCCTGCTATAGACTTTAGCCTATAGTTTTTATTCAAAAATAATCTTGAACGTTACTTCTTAAACAATTCGACGCTCTATGTATTTAGAATTAAGGGCCTCGGTGCATTTTGACAGAAACGGATATCAGCGGATATGGGCTCTTGATGAAAAACTTTTGACTGGGTTTATATATTCTTCTCAATATACCATCAAAATGATGTTTCATAATCCAGGCAACTTTTGTAACTACAGAATTTTCGAATTATTGCTTTTAAACAAAATTTTAAGTTCTAATTAAACTTTCCGAATTCGACAAATTATGAGAAATTTTTGAAAAAAGCTCCGAACATTATCAAAAAAATGCCTTATTTTGTGTTCAAATATTTTTTGCATTTTTTGTTTAAAATTAACGAAAAAAAACTTCTCAATATGGTTTTTTTT
>SCLH01001006.1:205551-228207 GCA_004367855.1 Oikopleura vanhoeffeni | reverse complement strand
AAGTGGCAAAAAGTTTCCCATGAAGACAAAAAAAATTGAAAAAGTGCAAATCTGCCAAAATGCACCGAGGCCCTTAAGACGATATTTCGCTTAAGTTGTTTTTGACAGGTTAGCTGATTTAATTTAAGGTTTTCATCTAGGTAAAGTTACATTTCATTACCTTTTGGAGTGTCAAAATGCTGATTTTATGGAAAACAACGACGTAAATTTTTTTTATAATTTGAAGAAGCCAAACTGCTGAGTAAAGTTAGCCCATTTTATGTAAGCAAATAAACGGACCATCTATTGTGAATTACAATTTGTGAAACTAAGCCTTGGCTATAGTTAATTTATTTGGTGACAAAAAAAATTTCACAAGTGTACTTCAGAAGGACCTCAAAAACACGTTAAGTTTCTAAATAAAATAACTCTGATTTAACTATTCCGGCCAATTTTTATCCGCGCAAAACTATCGTAGTATTGAGTTAAAACTAAACCAAATGAAACTTGGTTGAGCAAATTCTTTAACTGGCCCAAGCCTATTTCACAATCTACGATCAGATCTCTAGGTCGGTCAAAACCACAGATAATTAGGCATTAAAAATAGCTTAAATTGAACATTTTTTGAAATTAGCACCTCTTTTTGGAACGCAAACATAACCCGCAAAAACGTTTCCGATTCTCAATCATGTTTTTCATTGTAGCGATAGATAATTATGATCTAAAACTAAGAGTATTTTTTGTATTCATACAAAATGAAGAACATGCAAACAAATTTTAAATTATCAACGTCACAATTATGATTTCAGTTGATAAACTCACCGGCAAATCAAACGTTATGTTATATCTAAAATCCGGAAGAGCCGATTTAAAGTTGATAAAGCTGACTAGCTAGATTCTACTAGGGAAATACAAAAGTACTTTTTACGGAAAATACAAAAAAACTTAGGAAAAATACTTTATTTTTGAAATAACATATATCCCGCTATTCACACTTTTGTAAATATCCCGGCCCTGATTAGGAAAGGTAGTGTTTTTTTAAGTAGTATAGCCGGGATAATCACAAAAGTGTGAATAGAGGATATCACTCAATTCGGAAATAATTGTTAAACATTGTTCATAAATATCAATGACTTTAGCGCATGGTATTCTTCATTAGATAACCTTTTTTTAAATGGATAGCGGTCGTACTCTCTTCAGGTTACTTTGGGGTGTGAAAATAGCACGAAATTGCTGGAAAACACTCAGAAAGCATAAACATATTTAAAAAAAAGTTAGAAATTTTCAATTTTTGAAATTTTTTCTGACTAATTTTCCTTGGAAAACATTGAAACCTAATTTTTGATCAGAAAAACTCAAAATATCAAAAAGCTGTAAGCAATATTCTTCTGGGCAACACACAAGCTCTAATTAAATGGTACTTTCGACTAAATCCGACGATTTATTTTCGAGGTATCAGTTCCAGTTGACTAAAATGGAATTTTTTAAACCAGGGTCAGCCAAAAACTATTCTGATCAATTATTTTGGTAAATTAAGGATTGATCTACCAAATGGCTATTCTTAAAAGTTTCGAAGCAGTCTAGTATTCTGGTGAAGTGGAGTACAAACGTACTATTTAGCAACCGCTACATCCTTAATAACTCACATGGGTCTCAGGAACTATACACTTATGTCTGATTCGATGATTCTTTTGGAAATTAAAATATATTTTAAATCAGTTCTAAATTCAATACAGAAAATCAAAAAATTGGATAAAATTTCTTTTTTTTGAAGTTGATATTCAAAACTGGCTCATTTGTCCAAAAGTGCCCATTTGCGGCAATAACGTTGCCTCCAAGGGTCAAATAAATTTCATCATCAAATCAGGGAAGTCCAATCTGGCGATAAAAAGGCCTGTTATTTATATAATAAATAGGTGATATTTATCATAAAAATACCACACTCATTTCTAAATTAACAGTTTAAAAATGAATTTATTAGATACTTTGCTTGAAGGGGGTACGTTTGCTTAAATAAAAAACATAATAAAGTATTTCTGTATGATTAAACCACGTTGATCGAATCGGACTGATAAAACATCTCTCAAATCATCATTCGTTTATGCATTTGATTCTTGACAAGAAAACATTGCGATAAAATCAGTGACCTTTCAAAGTGTGACCTTTAAAGTGCCATTTTTATCAGAATGAATTTTAGTCACATTCATCCAGGTTTACCACGGGAAAAATTGACCAAGGTTTACATGGGGAGAAAAAATGTTAATTGTAGTGCTTGATACCGCAACAAATAAAAATTCATCAAAATGCCCATCCCTGTTTTCCAGATGGTTGTATTGTGGCCACACCTAAGAAGTTGAGATCCTCACATTAATAAATAAATTTTCACTGTCAGAAAACTGAATAAAAATGAGAAAATATTTTAAAACTTAAAAATTCTTTTTGGCCGTTATTGTAGTATTTTTTATTGAATTTTTCTAAAAATTTTTGACCAAAATAAAATGAAGAAACCAAGTCTTAATGTCAGAAGTCAATCTCATATCAGATTAATAAAGCTTCAAAAAGATAAAGTTCATATGGAAAATTTTTCGTTCATTTTTCACCTGAGTCAGGTAGATTGGTACTTTGTCAAAAAACGCACAATTCTGGGACACTCCTATCCTTAAGGCGTAGTTAAATTCCGCAACAAAGCCAATTCAAACAACAAAAATGTTAAAATGTTTTTGAACAAAAATTACCTAGAAAAAACGAATGCGAGATCTGTCACAGCTTTTATTTTGTTATAACAATTTGAGTAATCGAATGAAGACTAAGGTGGCTCGGATTTTTTTTGCCTACGGAACCTGATTTTTCAAAGTATTTTTGGAAATCATGAATAAAAATGATCTATGCGGAAATTTCAACAGGAGTGTTGAAAACGCACAGCCGGTTTTAAAATTGTCTTCTATTTAGCTTTGAGATTTCGAAATAGAATTCAAGAATAATTGCAAGTTTAATGATAGGGAAAACATTTTCGTAAAATTCTGATTTTTGAGAAACGGGACAAAATTTTGTCGTTTAAATTTCAGCACTGAAAGTAAAAGTGCTTCAAAAATAAATTTGAGCTGGTGAATGTTTACCTTTCCAAAGTTATTGTGGAGTCCACAATGTGGACTGTCCGAGGTTTGTTCAATTATGAATACTAGAGAATTTTCAGAAATTTGAAAAAAATAACCGATTAATTTGCGGTCGTAGAATTTTAAAAAATTATCGAATTAATCTAAAAGAATTCAAAGTTACATGGCATGTTCGTGTGAGGTTATCAAATGCAGTAATTGAGAAAAGTGACTTTTAATTTTCGGTCTTTGAGTCTGGTCACCAAACTCAACCTTGAGAAATGCGAGACTTTAATGATGTACCACCCATCGGTTCGGGTATTTTGGGCCTGAAAATCTGCTCGGATGCCGACCTCTAGTACCACCATTGTGATTTTTCGGTCCAATCAGTCTGGTCCGAAAATTGAAAAAAATTGAAATTTCAGAGTGAACAATGCCCCTTAAGTTTGTCAGATTTCCTGTTGTCGATGTATTTCGTATACATAACTAGCGTGAAAACAGTTCTAAGCTTCCCGCCAATAATATAAATTTCCTGATTGTAAATTTGATACATCAACAAATAATAATCCCTCAAATGCCGATCCCTGTTTACCGATAGAAGTATTGTGGCTACACCAAAGCGCTCAAGACGATTCAATTTAGAAATCAATTTTGTACTTATGGGCAAGGATTGGCAATATCAAACCGTCACCTCAATCTGACCAAAAAACATTGCTTAGCAATATTCTTCATACTTCTAATAGGGCTTAAAATCGGGCTCGAATTTACATTGATTCAACAAGCATGTCATTTTTGCTGTTGATGACAATGGATTTTTGGAATTCAATTTTTGGTCGACAAAATCAATTTATGATCAGATTATTTGGAGATAGAATTTCGACCAAAGTCCAGAAATAATCCGTGAACTTTCCTTACTAATCCTTGAGCATGATAATCAAACAATCAAATGCAATGTGCTCAGTGTGAATGATTTTTCTTCTCCTATTGCCTGAGTGGCGGGTGTTTTAGAGGTTTTGTTTTGATTGGTTACGTGGGCGTCAGGAGGAACAAAATTGTCAAATTTATTATCCGAGAAGCTCACAACACGTTATGTAATAACCGTATTACAAAATTTGAAATCTCGATCCACAAAACCAGCTGCATTGTTATTATCAAGAGTAAATTTTGGGCATTGTAGGTAAAGTTATTTGGTATAGACTACAACTTATGGTCAAAATAAAAGACACTGAGGGCATTGTAGAAATTAAAACTACGTTTTACTTTATTTTTTTAAAGATGCAAATTAGAAGGCATGTAGATAAATGTCTTATAATGCCGACAGTAAAGCAGAAAAATAGGCAATACTAGATAAAAATGTCTAAACTTTTGACACCTGTAATTCACATAATGGAAAATAAAGGGAAACAACATTTACACAAAAAAAAGGCAAGCGTTGACGTACTCTTTTTTTCATTCGTTATCATGTCATTAGTTCATGATATTATTGATATTCCAAACACAGAAACCAGTACGAATGCAACGAAAATTAAGAAAAAACTTGAAGAAATTTTCAATTTAACTTCTGATAACAATACTGTGTCAATTTTCAAAAATCACTTTTTGTGAAAGCAAAAGGTTCCATCAAATAACATCGAACCTTTTATTTTGAAATGATTTTTTTGATATTATACAAAAATGCTGGTCAAAAAAGAAGCAAAAAACGACCAGAGGACCACGTAAAAGATAATGCAAGATCAATTTGAGAAAACATATCGTTCTGTGTTGAACCCTCAAGGTTTTATAGTCGATAAAAATTGATAATATTCCAGATTTTCAACTTATGGTTTGATATAATAATCTTGAATAAAATGTCTTTTTTTTAATCAAGAGAAATGCCCCAAGTTCAAAATATGGCTTCGAATTGTGTGAGTTTTTCTACATCAGAAATTTTGTTTAGCTCACCATGAAACCTCACTTACAAGTTTGTGTTACATGCAATTGTAAAAGTAACATGAATTTTCTTTCTATGGATTACAATCTAACATTTTTGATATTTTTTAGATTAATTGTCTATGTCTGGTAAATGAGGTTAACCGTAAGTTAAAAAAATCGTCTACGTGAAATATTTTTGACCCTGCATAATGTAGGCAATTTTTCCATATGAGGTCTGAAAGATGTAAAATTATTTGCTGTTGCTGATTCGACTATGAAAAATACCTTGGATTTCAAATATTTGAATTACTGGGGTGAATTAACCAGTGAAAAAAGGTACTCAACTCACAAAAATTAACCACCAAAAAAACTTGCTGTGAACTCTCGAATCCAGCGTCCAGATGTCAAAAAACTAAACTTCGTATATTTAATCTGAACCATTTGATGCAATCTGATTAAACATATCATTCTTTAAAAAACAAATCCAGAAAATTTTAACAAGTTTCTGCAACTCCTTCATTTATCGAAATACGATCGAGAAGATCCACCGATTTGAGGATTGCAGGATGTCTATCTTGTTTTTCGCCCTGAGACAACGTGAGAAGAATATTTTAAAATTTTTGCTTGAAATGCAAGAAAATTGCATAAAACCAACAAAAAACTTGATTTAGGGACCCTTGGGATAAAAAAAACGATTTTCAGACCGTTCATACAATTATCAGACCCGAAACAATATGTTTATGAAAACGGATCGATCAAACTGAAGGAAAATATGCTTATTTTAAATTCCCCGTTAAAGATATAACTGAACAACATTAAAAACGGGAAGATGAACATACTTACTGTATTTTATAAAATTAAGCCTTATCGTATTTAATAGAAGTTGACTATCAGACCCGAAACAATATGTTTCTGAAAACATGTTGTGTCATGTCAGATATATTAAATGTCTGATGGCTAACTAATTTATATGCGGAAAACATGATTCTAGAAATCATGTTTTCAGACACTTCAGAGACTCACTTTTCAGCTGGACAATGGACTTTTACTCATGAAACAGTGTTAAAAACCTTCGCTAACGTGTACGTGGATAAAAATATTATTTTTTAAAGTCAGGTGGCCAGATTTGGCCACCGCTGAGTACAACAATGACAGTGGAGCCCTTGAATAAACACTGTACAAAACGTTCCAGTTTACATTAAATTTTAGGTTTTTAAGGGGGTATATCTGTCTAATTAAATAAAGGCCTTAGAGGCATTAAAAATGCTCCAAATTGATACGGGGTGATAATTAAGTGTAGTAAGAACCCAATCATCAAAAAAAAAATTCGAAATTTTTGCATTTTTTCGGTTTTTTTCCAAATATTTTTTATAAGATGAAGTTAAAAAATAACGTTTGCTCGAATTTTACCACTAAAACTTCAAAATATCGACTTGACGTAAGCCAACTTTCTCATCAGTGTTTCACTGGCTTTCTTTTGAGCCTACTTTCGAAAAAATCGAAGCACTTTTTTTTTCGGAAATTTTTTGGAAAATGACCAAAAAAATCATATTTCGAGTTCTAGCTCGAAATTGCAAAAAAGCGCTCGAGAGAATTTTACAATTGTTCCAAGGAATACTTGATNCCGTTACGTGATCTGTGAAAATTTGAGCTCAATTTGATATACCGTCTGGGAGGAGATAGATTTTCCATTTTTGAAAGTGTCACCTTGTTACGATACTGTAGCTATTGGTGTAATGGTCAAAAATAATTTGTGATGTATTTTTTCGCAAGATCAAGGATAGATCTACAAATAAGCATTTTCGGTTTTGCTCATACGCTTTTAGTTTTCAGAATATATCATCGTGAATATGTCGAATTATCCAGATATACCCCCTTAAGGTTAAAAGTAAGGTTTGTATTATAGTTATTATCTAAAATTAAGCTTAGATTTTGTTAAAATCTTAAATTCAAACCAAATTTTCAAAAAATGTATTTCAAAGTTTTTGTTTGATCGTACCGGTCGTTATACGGGTTGAGAAACCCGGTTTACGATAAAAATTGCATCATTTTATTTAGCAATGAGATGTCAGAGGTTAAAATTCTATGAATTCTCGGCGATTCCACTGTTATGATAATATCGACCGTTATTTAATGTTCATACAGGGAAATCGCCAAGAGTGAACTAATTTTATGGTCAGTTTAGGGTGTTACAGCAAATGAGTCATCTGAGTTATGAACTTGAAGACTTCCAGTTTTAGTCATTCTATTCTGATATACTATACGAATCATTTTCAAATTTCCGTGATTTTCACGCTCCCTTCTGATTGGCGATAAAATCATAATTTTTTCTCATAGATTTGCAGCACGTCAAAACTGCTGAGAAAAATGTATCATTTTTGAAAAGACTATCGACCAATCAAAATGCGCGAAGAATAAAAGATTTTTCTCTCTCTGTTACATATTATTCTAATCGATATGGACATGTCTTAATATTAATTAGCGATCAGCGCCGTATGGCATACTTTCTTTGTTCAGGCTTTGCTAAAGAGCTCGAATTTTTATTTACAACTAAGGCTACCTTTTTTTACAGCGCCAATTTTTTGTAGTTTTATCAATCGCCGCGAATCGCTTTTGATGAGAAACAAAATAAGATTAAACTTAATAAATGTGAAAGCCAGTAGAATTAGTGAAATAGAGAAGACATGTTATGTTATCTTTATGTTTTCGGCATGCAGGAGTACTGTTCTGTTTCAAGAATAAGTATCAAGCCCAATATTGTGCTGTTTTTCGCCATTGAATAAAATTTCAATCTAATTGTTACCTTGCTCAGTGGACTATCTTTACAAAATTAATAATTCACGCTTTTTCATAAATGTGTTTCTTCCGTAATGAGAGCCAAGTCCCCCATTAGTATCCCGCTCCTACATTTTCTGCTTTATTATCGTTTAAATATGCACCAAATCAATGTTTATGTTTTGAACGCATAAAACAACCACAAAGTACAACAAAAAAATTTACCCGAAATCGACGTTTTTCTCGATTTTTTAAGTATTTTTTTCAAAATTTTGTTCAAATACTTTCTGTCAATTTAGACCACTAAACTCTCTAAATATCGGAGTTACTCGCCAATTCTCTTCTGTTTCCCCAACTTTTTTTTGAGCTACTTTCGAACATCGACACATTGTTTTCGGAAATTTTTCCACGTGACCTTGGAAATTCATATTTGATTTGGACGAAATTAAAAACCCAGTCTCCTCAGAATTTTTATTTGTTTCGCTACAGTTTCAAAATTTGAAGTGAATTATGAAATTTACTAGGAGGAGATAGATTTTCCGATGAACAAAGTCCAAAACGGTTCGTTATCGCATATTCTAGAACAAAATATGCACTTATCGACAAAAGCGGCTCCTCGAAGATTTATACTATCCTATACAGTTATTGTAGATTAGTTTATCAAATAAATCTCAGAGGATAGATTTTCCTTGTTAGTCTCACTAGTCTTCCTCATGTTGTCTGAGAGTGTATCATCCAAAAAATTTTGACACATGTTTACGCAGATGGAAGGCTGTTCTACCAACTGCTATCTGTTAATACTCCTTGAAGCCGTGTTTGCTAAATTCTTACGAGATATGTAATTAGGGACGGGATACCTTAGTGGTGCAGGAGCTCTGCGAATAAATCCAATTTGCGCTTCAAGGTGAGGTCTTATTTTTTTGAAATGAGTTGATTACTCTTCAGAGTCGCTCTTGGCGCCCGAAGAGCGCAACGCCGCTTATTGCTAGCCGTTCACTCTTCAAATGTAAGCGAATGAATTGCGCTCGAAACACAAGCGCTTAAGCCTTTAATCGTTTTCACTGTTATAGACCTTATAGGCGTAAAAATCACGCGAAATTTGACAATGATTCGCTATAGTAAATCAAAAATTTGAATGATAGTCTGAAGCTCGGACCATGCTAATCCACTAAACTAATCAAAAAAACCGTCAGTTATGTGAAACTTCCAATAAACTAGACATTAGCATTTTATAAACAGCAAGAGTCAGGAGAATTAGACATTATTATGTCTCGAGGGGGAGAAAACACTGAAAAAAACTGATACAAAGAATGAAGAAGTCAGATTTCGAAGCAACAACTGCTGAAAACTAGGAGTGAATTGAATTTAAAATGGTTAAACAAACCTGTGTCATTTTTTAGAATTTACATTGGCAACTTTGATGAAGCAATCTTACAAAATTTTCAACAAATTTTCACACCTATTTCGCATGTCGCAATATGTTGAAATCAACACATACTGATATTATATGTTGTAACAGTTTGTGTTTACGTGTGGTGATAGCTGTTCTTTGGATTATTACGCCAATAATTTTATTAGTTTAATTTTCGCCATAACCAGAACTAAACTTGAAATCTGCATTAGACATTAGAATGACAAATTGGAGCAATATTTAGTGCAACTGAAAAAATAAACTTGAATCCTTCATGCTGAAACTTCGTCGATGTTCAAGGATCAAAAAGTTAAAATATTTTTTTCGTGGGTTTTCGCCATTAACTTGTTACCTCAACTGTTCGACTTCTTTATCAAAGGATTGAAGGCCTTTGCTATGAGCTATCCCGTAACCGACGAGAGACTTTGCTTTCAATTCCAATAATGCACTCTCAGACAGTACCTTGCGTAGGAATGTCACCCGGAAAGTCGCAGAATGTCAAGAAGGAATGTACACCAGAGGTAAATTTTGTGTATTAACCTAATGACGCACTATAAAATCTGCTTCTGGTTTTTTCTGATTTAACGATATTCTAGATTACAAAGCACTCACTCTCGTTTAAAAGAGCCATTTTAAAACATTTTACCAGACAGTTAAATTATATCCTTTTGGTCAAATACTTAGGCAAATAGTTTATATTCTATCAAACGTTTTAGAAGGAAAGGAATATTTCTTCCTAATAAAAGACACTAAAACGTAAATGTAACTCTATACACTGGAATCACGATTTTCAGAATTCACACAATTCAATTACTTCGAGAATTATTTTGATATTCTCCACTTTTCTCTCTATTTTTTACTCTTCTATGTTACAGAAAACTTTCCTTTCCCTAACTTCTCCACTAAAAATTCCTCTTCCTTGCTCGTTTAGCACTACACCATATTAAGGAGCGTTAAGAATCCAAGGAGCCTGTTCCGAAAAAGCTATTCCAAGTTAATGAGGATTCATCACAGAATGGAAATGCTACTCTCACACTCGCCCGCCAACTTCCTAAACCATGCGAACATTTGACAAGGAAAGAGTTCGACAGTGACTAACTATCTCCCTTTTCACCCATGCACATCCCCGACAAAAACGAACGGTCACAAGCTATTGATCAAAAAAACACGGAACTACGGATCAACGGAAACTGAATCTTGGTACGTCGAAATTCTGCACTCTTATGCCGTTCTTAAGACGACCGAATAAAACAGGTATCGCCCAATTGCTTGCTCATTAGATATGTCGTTTTAAATAGCTCGACTATTCTAACGAAAATACTGTATGATGCCGTGCCCATTAAATGAAAACAATTAACTTGACCATGCTTTATTCTCTCAGATGTTTAGACAATATGACGTACACCTATCTAGTTGTATTCAAGTTTTCAAGCCGGGTCAGTCCGTAAACCATAAATTGAATCCAGAATATCTGATTTATGGAGATTGTTCAGAATTGAAAATTCCAATCAAGATTCCTCAATGAATTTATAATAACAACAGGTTAAAAAAACTTTTTAGATACCACGTTCTGTAAAAAATCCCCTCTAAATTCCCCTTAGCTATACCACAACTATGCCCTGTACAACCTTTAAAATGCCATAAACTATTGACATATTTTCCATATATATCATATATCTGACTAATTAATCTAAAATATATATTTTCAGTAATATATTTCTGTTCAACAGTTATTTTCACGTTTTAAGGAGCCTTCATCTGGGACGGACGAATCAACTGAAACTCCCAATCCCGTTTCAGTTTGCTATGGCTGAACTAATTGCTGTCATCAACTGCAATCAGGGGAATATAGGTAAAAATTCTTCAGTTTTCTCTATAGATAGAATATGTTCATAGACTTCTCTATACTTTGATTTGATCTGAATTACTCTGGTTCGACTAGTCTTTTCACGTCCAAGTCAACAGCACAATGACTCGAACCCCGTGTAGAAAACTCATGTCATATTGACCTATTAACTAGGATAGTCTTATATCTTATCATTCATACAAAAATTGAATTCGGTGCAGAATATTCTGCGGGTAAAAAGTTGCCTTCCAGCTATCCATAGCTGCTGTCGTTCGCACTTTCGAGTGACTTTGCTTAAAATTTATGAGTGTTAATAAATGCAACATGTTTCTATAATATTATAACAAAATAATCAACAAATGAATATAATTATACCTAATATATTTCATTAGACTACAGTTCGTTTTTTTTTCCGGAATCCTAATATATCGCAATTAACCAATTAATTAACATCATTCTCTTCTACCCAAGTCCAAAAAATGAAAATGTTCTTGTCAACTCATTTGGCCTTTCATAACCCGGCACTCGCTATGCGCTGCAGTGTTACTTCCAACTTTGACTGGACTCCCTTCAACCCTCAACTCTTACCCAAACTTTATGCAATCCTGTGAAGCAGTCACGACTGCGAAATCTGCAAGATTCAAATAAACACTTGGCACGCTAAAATCCCTAGAGAAATTTACTGACTGTTGTTAAAAACTTGTCAATGACAGAAAGGAGTTACGCCTTTCATGAAGACTTTAAGTCCACCACCGTTACCGAGATCAAACGATCTCCCAAGCTTAACCCAAGTTTTTGATTCAAATCAAACTGCTAAACTCAGGGCTCTAGAGCTTGCGTTTTTGGTTTACAATGTTGCGATTAATCGTGAATATACACTTCTATCAACAGTGTCGATCGCTCTACCTGGCAAAACTTTTATATAATACAGCATTCCAGAAATAGCTCTCATTGAAAAAGAGACAAAAGATTCCGTTTATTATGTATCGCATTTAATTTTGATCCCAGCTTCAGGACCATTTACAAACAATTGGCTGTATTCCTTTGTCTGAGTTGTCTTAATAAATGCCTGAATCTGTGTTTAACAAAATATTCTACCGACTAAATAATAAATGAAAGTTATATACGCAAATGATCACACTCGTTTGCATTTTTCTTGTTTGTACTATAATTATATTATTTCCTTTGCAATCTGCATTTGCTGAGTTGATACACGTGGCTTGAACTATAAAACTGTATTGCATCTTTCCTCTTTTCAAGTGATTTATTACCATTTAACAATTCCTGTCCTCTCCTTTTCTTCCCTGTCAGTGAATTACTTGGGAAGAGTCATAAAACGCCTTGAAAATAAGTATTTTAAACTAAATAACTAAAATCAATCCTGTGATTTACCAATATTATTTTTCAACAAAAAACTGTAAAATGTATTAAATCTTTTTTTCTTCACGAGGTGTAACTTCTCGGGTTGTCTTATATGGTGGGTTCTGATCTTTTCTCTTGAAATTAAAACAATCATTTTAATACTTCATGTTTTTCAAAAATTTTTAATACAAAAGCCCTACGAAACCAACTTCTATGTGAAATCTCATAACAGTACAGAAAAATAACAAAAGTAAAATTATTAACAAAATCTGTCAAACTTTTTTCAGATGAAGTCAAAGGAATTTTTATGAGAAGTATCTTAATATAAGTTTAAGGTATGTAGAGAAGAATGGTACTGACGACTGTAGCGCATATCTGCAATTCGATGATATGAATATACAAGAAGCAATCAATCAAAAATCAAAATTTCTATAGAATATTGAGACTTTCTCTAAATTATCGCCTGGCCCTTCTCCCCGCTATTTAAATCTGCAACAAACTTTGAGATGAGCTTTGTATGTCATGAGTGGTAATATCTCCAGAATACTATTTTAGTTAATGCTAGGATATATTGAGAGGCTCTGACAAGTCTAGGATCATACGGTTAAAAAGCCCATTGAAGTACTTATATAAGACTGAGTCGGGTTATACATTTTGACGTTAAACGTTATAAATAACTGTTGGTCCGCTTCTTAATGTACAAAAGTTAATAAAATAAATCAAACTCAAAACAAAAAACTCCCGTATGGACATTGTTGCTAAGTAATATCGTCACAAGAGTAAAAATATCTTTACGGACAAAATCAGATAGAGATTCAGTTCTTCAGATAAGTACCATATTTCTAAACTATCAAGATATTGAAGAACATTTCGTTTTTACCCGTAATAAAGATAAATATGACAAGCAAATTACATTTTAGAATTCCTATTTGGGATAAACTGGAACTAACGTAATGGATTGGAAATCGCGAGCTTGCAATTCAACTTTCCTCATTCAGGCAGCCCCTCAACGACATGAAGAAATACCGACACTTCTAGAATGAATTAAAAATAGTCAACTAGGACAAAAATAATCTCGAATTATTCGTTTCTGGACGAACATGATCTTAGCCTAGCACAATTTAAGCCCATTCACAGGACTCTTTAGATAAAAACGCAATCACTCTTGCGACTTGCGATATTCCTGGCACCTTGCATTAATCGGAATCAAAAAGTGAACGTCAACACCGGCAAGGCATCAGTCCCATGAAGGTGTTCATTTTGCGCGCCCGGACACCGCTACATAAAATAAATCGAACGAATTCAACAATAAATGCGAATTTTCATAAGAACGGCGACCTTCTGACAACATCTTACGATGTCGGCTCTGAAATGGCGTCGCTAATTTACTCACATACAAAAGACACATTAATGATGGGACACGCTAAGTTGAATATACAATTCCTGAAAATTTAACGAACTATGCCTCTTCATAAACGCTCAGTCTTAAGGCAACTTCGGTTACAGATATTTGGTACATAAACTATTTTTCAATGCATCAATAATACAGTACCCAAATCCACTCTAGGTGATTGGGGCGTGTTTGAATCTGATCTCTAAATTCAACAATCGATAGACTCGAACTTCCTCATGGCACATCAAATGACATCGGAGTCTCTCAAATTGCATTGAGTGCCAAAAATTTTTCAATTAGATATTTTTACGAACTGTTCTATATCAAATTATCGATCCAACTTATGATTAATTATTCAATGAAGAATTTTTTTCTTGTATTTTTGTCTTACTTATCGAATAGGACCACTAACGATTTTTTAGATTCCGAATTCTTTCAATAGTCGGAGTCGGAGATGAAGACGATTATTAAATGCAAACAGAATGCAACCAAGTCCGACTTTAGACCACCCTTTCCAGACAATCCACAAGAATGAAACAACACTGTCGAACACATAGTCTTCAAAAGTGAAAGACTCACACGGTTTTACTGGATGCTAAGTTTATACTGAACCTTGATCGCGAAAATGACGTCCCAAGCGCACCTTCATATGACCTACTCGAACACGCCTCCACAACTCCTTTGAAAAACATGCGACTTCTGCCCACTTATGGTCATACAAATCGCTGAAAACAGACTGCATACACTCCTTGTACTACTTCATGTCTTACTAGACACGTGCATCTCTGAAACGATTCTCACAAATACCATTGTGCAAGCAGTGTTCATTCTATTAGTTTAAATATAAGCATAAAAGGTCCAGTGCCAGATAATGATACTTTGACTGAAACCGGTTAGCGACTATTTCAAATCCTACGACATTTTACTAACGTCAGGAGTTAATGAAATTACTTAATACAAATGGCAAATCACTTAGTGTGTACATTGCAACGCTGAGCGAATAAGTTATACTACTTGAGTATGGCCATTCGCTTTTCACTTTAAATTATGACCATAAAGTATTTTTTTACAGTATTCGAAGCCGCAGCTTCATATAACATCCTTTAAAAAAAACGAAACCATTCACCGGTTTAAGAACATTACAACCAATTGGAGCCGTGAAGATGTCCACGGAACGATCAAACTGAGAAAAAATATGCTTATTTTAAATTCCCCCCTTAAAAATATAACTGAACAACATTAAAACGGAAGGATGAACATACTGACTGTACTTTATAAAATTTAGCCTTATCGTATTAAATAGGAGTTGACTATCAGACCCGAAACAATATGTTTCTGAAAACATGTTGTTTCATGTCAGATATATTAGATGTCTGATGTCTAACCCATTTATATGCGGAAAACATGATTCAAGAAATCATGTTTTCAAGCACTTTAGAGACTGACCTTTTATCTGCAAAGTTAACTCTTACTCATTATACAGTGTTAAAGAACCCTGAAATGCAACAATGACACAATAAGCATTAAAATTACGTTTTATATAAGGCAAGGAGAAAAATTCCTTGGGTCCTTTTTTCAGTTTTAGCAGCAATTTTCTCTCAGAGCCACAAACATTTAAAAACACTTCAAAATTTTCTCAGAAATGGATAGCTATTTTTAGAAAATGACTTGTTTTTAAAGGGCCACGAAGTTCAAATTTTTCGAGAAAATCTGAGAAGTGTCTGACTTCACAGAAAAACTGTCTCAAATNAGCTTTGAATACTTTTCAAATTTCGAGTTCGAATAAAGTTGACCTTCCCTTCAACAACTTCCGAGTATCTTATTTTTTTATTACACAGTAGATTCCTGGACAAGTTTGAATTCATGTTTTACCACTAATTTGAATTAATTTTTGATGAAGTTTTTCAATTGTATTACAATATGCCATGGTACTACTAAATAATCAATGTTTTGTACATGCAGTTAAACGCCGGATTATGGTGACGCCATTCGAACTTGGAATAAGTATTTCTGTTGCTGATGTCATCCAAGCTACGTAGTACGCTCGATAACGAAAATCTTTGATATTACAGTAAATAAAGTGAAACACGAATTTATCAGTTAACAATTACTGGTATCAACACTTTTATTATTGGCTTTAATACCGTGTCGTTGTCGGAAGTATTCTAAAGTTATTTTGAATCAAAACATGTTCGTTGAAGAAAAAGTTGGTAACCTTTTCCAAACCAAAATATTTGCAAGCGTGCAATCGGCTTGGAAATAATGAGGTCACAGACTTTCAATAAAACTGTGTCAGATAGTTTTTCATATCATTTCAGACCAACATATAATTTAAAATTGCCGTTCAATAATTTTTTTCCTACTGTTGCTTGGGATTTTTCCCAAAATTTTAAGAAAATAATAGCGTAAAACAAAGCATACTAAAAAAATTCAGAGAAAAAATAATCGGGTCGTTTTTTCTCAGAATTGACCAGGTCAGTTCGGATCGATTTTTTAAAGTATTCTAGTTCTTAAAAACATCATTTGAAACCTTTTGTTTAGAAGAGCACGAACCATCTTAAACTACGATTGAAATACAATTATTTTGTACCGAATTAACTTCACCACAAAAGTGTTTAACAGAATGTTAACTTGGTTTTTTAAATTTCGAATTCCAAGTTCTATGTAAACCCCAAAAATACTTGCATGCTCGGGTAACGCAAAGACAAAGACCGTCACACGGCGACCAACTTTATTAAAACCCTAATTCTAAATTCTTTATTCTATGCACACGTTCACCGTGGTCAATGCAAATTATTGATGCATAATTTTTATCAACAGCGTGAATAGCTCTACAAGAGGCGGGTAAATATCGTCAGCCAAATTTTGCCAGAAAAACCTACCAAATTTCATCATTTTTGGCAATAATACTTCCAGTTCCCATATCGTCAAATTGCGTGGGCGTCTGCAACTTTAAAAACTATAATAAGAAATAATTTTTATTCTTGAAATCAAGAATTTACTCAGTTCATTTGTAAAACTGATGAAAAGTATATTGGTGAAGTTGAAAAACAGCCTCATTATATTTTATAATTGCTAACACCCGTTGCTGCAGAATGTCTGAAATTTTGCGTTTATATCGTTTTCACAAAATTTTGCTAATCTAGGATGTGTGGGCTGACTAGCGGCCCCATGAGTGGCTAGGAGGGGTCTTAGAAATGTTAGGATTTGCTCCCTCAGCCCGCACATCCTAGATTAACAAAAATTCGTCGAAGGGATATAACTGAATCAAAGATTCCGTGCTCATTGCTTTTTCAATGAAAACGCATGACTGAAACTGAATAAATTTCAACCGCTGGTAATGGATAATTCTTCGAATACCTGAAAACATGAATCTATTTATTCAGAGATGAACTTCGATAATTGACTTCGAATATCTCAGATACTGTATAAACTTCGGAAAAGTGATTGTTGAAGATTACATTTTTTAGTTTGTTTTCACGTGCAAACTGCTGATTGAATATCATCTTATTCTAAGTTCAGCAAAAAGTGAAAAATGTGCACCTTAATTGGATTTTTTACATTTTAATATGATAAAGGGATTTTTTGAAGATAATCAAATTTACATTTTTAATTAATTTTAGAGCTGCTTTATCTCGTTGTCATTGGATTAAACCTGGAAAATAGGATTGTTGAACGATTAAAAATCAAGATCAGAAAATTAAAGGGGAGATTTTAGCGTCTCTAAATCGAGTCTTTTGCATTTAGAAACGCTTATAACGTTCAATATACTTTAAAAACATAAAATTAGTAAAATATTTTGAAACCATGATAATTGACTAACATTCACGCGAAAATATTATCTCTCTCAAGCAACTGGTTAGCCAAGCTGCACAAAACTACTGTTTATGCGTCCCATTGAAATAATTTGTCCAGTTTTACTTTTTGCGCAAAACCAGCTCTCCAGGTTCTTCAAGATTTCTTAGCTTATACAGTATGCACTTATAATTTTTACTATAAAATGGAATAAAAATCCAAAACGTCGTAATTATTGGATAAACAGTTTATCCAATAATTACGACGTTTCGGATAGTTATATCGGATAGTTATATCGGATAGTTATATCGGATAGTTATATCGGATAGTTATATCGGATAGTTATATCGGAGTAAGTTATAAGTATATCATATACTGTTTATCATATAAGTTATACTGTTTTGGCTCATTATTCAAAGAAAGTTTGTTCTGTATTACATTTTTTCATAACCTCAACAAACTGGGGTTTGTTTTATTTCCCTTTATCACTTTTTGGTTAGAATGCGTAGCCACAACGTTAAAATCACACGTTAAAAGGAGTAGTGGCTACGCATTCTAACCAAAAAGTGACAAAGGGATATGGGAAAAAATAACACGTTATGTTCATACATAGAAATTGTCCAGTATTCATATATTACCGCGTGAATTTGAAGTAGCGTCCGAACAATAACTGATTTGTCGAGACTTGAGGTGATTTAAGGCCAGATCAAAAATCATTTCGTAAAACAACATGTTTTTCAAATCAGTTCAAGTCTATACGCCAATTGATACCCACGCGGACCGCGTGACGCGGTATATTTGAATATTTAAACGAATGGCTTGATTTCTGATGGCTCACTTTAATTTCATTTTCACAAGGAAATTCGCTTTAAAAATACGAAAAGGTTGTATAAACTTTTTGACACAAATAATTTTCATTATATTTTTTAGGAAATTAATTTTTAAATGTGGAATAACGAGGTGAAATGGCCGCATCTCAAGTAAACTCAAATGACGACGAAATTTGAACAATGTTTCAAATTAATAGAAATTTGTTAGGTTTGAATGAAGTGAAAGTACCACTACAATGCGTTTAATCCAGACTTATGACGTCATTCTTGGTCAACTTAGCACACCAAAATAATGGGCTAGCATGCCGCATTCGTTTATTCAACTTACTGGTCGTATAAACGTCATGTAGCGTCAGTAACAAATAGAAGCGATGTTAAAACGACTTTTCCTGAACTCGAAATTTCCGAGTGACACCATGTTACTAAATTATTCGGAAATTCCATAATCCTGATCCTCCAAAATTTTCGAGGTCCAGGTTTCGAAAAAGCTCTCAATTATGCTTCAAAATCGAAATTTTTGCTTTTTTTCATTCGTTCTGATTTTTGAGTGTTGACAGGTCATTAATGATATAGTTTAATAAAGGGGGCGTGGTTGGGAAAGAAAAAAAGTTGTAAAATATACTTTATTTTCTAGATCAGCTGTGCTGAAAATTAAAAAGGATGTGATTTGATGTGTGAGCACAATATGATCTTGAAGGCGTATATCCCCTATTCCACTTTTGTGAATATCCCTTTAACACCTTTCGCTGTGAATCTGAGAGATGTAGGCTGAAAAGCGGCTAGGAGCCAATCCTGACATCCTCAGACCCCTCCTAGCCACTCATGAGGCCGCTTTTCAGCCCACATTTCTCAGATTCAGCGAAAGGTGTTAAAAGGATATCCAAGCCCTACTACTTAAAAACACACTACGTTTCCTCATCAGGGCCGAAATATTCACAAAAGTGTGAATAGGGGATATAGATAGTTTGTTCTATTTGCAGAGCATTATAGTAGCGTTCATATTAGATTCATCACAAGCGAAAAGTTTGATCTTAAAAATTAGTTTTCTCGTCAATTCCTATAAAGTACAGTGAATACTTTTTTCGGTATAAATGGTCGAATTTTAATGTTGTACTGTATGTTTAGTTCAAAATAACTAAAGTCAACTGTATCAAAGTTTATCCTGAAATACAATAGTATGCAACTGCATTTTTTGTTTTCTTAATCTTTAGCTAAACTGATCTTTTAGATACGATCGGACGTGAATTAAGCCACCGCAATACGCTGTCTGCGGTGGTGTCTCATTAAAAAATGGACTTTTTTGACCTTTTGAAAACTTAGACCACGACATTCCTGATTCAAGGACCCTCAATGACATATAAACGATAATGCACTGTATTAAGGATTCAGACCAGGACAACAATTGACCAAAGTTAACCCTTGGAGGCACTGATTCTTTTGAAAGGCTCAAGCCACTTTGAATCATCCAAACATGGTGCAAAAAGTTCACAAAATTCGAATTTAACGATATCATCTACCTAAATTAACATAACTGTGACCAGGAGATATGTAAAATTGACAATTTAACCATAAAAAATTCATCATTCCCGCTCATTTAACATTAACAATTTTCACAGTTTCAAACCCTGAATATATCTTTATTTAACCCAAAGTCAATCAAAATCTCGGGCCGACATATGGACGTTACCGAAAAAGTGAGTACCAACTATTTTGCGAAATGTCAGTCTCATCAGACCAAATATATTGATTTTTTAGTATTAATTACTTGTAAGAATCCCTGGTATTTCAAAATTTCAGTCAGAAATTTTGAAGCAACGTTCGTCAGATGTGTATCGTGGTCGTGAGACTTAATACTTTTAAAAACTAATCTTTATTTTTGTAATTTGTAAATATTCACCTTTATCATCCCTATTTCCTTAGGCTGCAGCGCACTGTTTTGTATGCAAAAGATCGCGAAATTTTCTTGCCACAGTCTAAAATAAGAAAAGTAGAAATTGCTAAAAAGTGTAACAAAGGGTGAAAAGCTGAATTATCTTGTCAACTTATTTGTTTAAGACATTACCCATTTCACGCTTCTCTATAAAAATTCATTAATAATGAACGACATGTAACGGGATTTGTGGTATTTTTAATTGAAAATATACAGTTTCACCCTTTTTTGGGGGTATCATAGAAAAATGTTTGAGAAGTCCGGGAGTAGAACCCAGGTGACGGGATCCAGATCGTTTCGCGCTAACCACTTCGCCAACTGCTCATTTATGACTGGAATATGTAGATTATGACGCGAAACTTTTCGCGCCAACACATTTGGGTTAATTCTATTCTGATTTGTAAAGCAGGCATTCGTAACATATGGTCAGTCGATTGAATTAACTGCACTATATCAGGTGAACTGCTGTTTTAACTTTTATATCAAAAATCCTGCCTATACGTCGAATTTTATCATGACGTCACAAAAAGAGAAAGTGACCAATGAAATCACAGGATTCTTAGCGATCGAGTGAAGTGATCGGACTTTGTCCTTTCTTGTGACGTCATGATAAAATTCGATGCATAGGCAGGATTTGGATATACATAATATCATATTCATTATCTGTATCAACGTCAAAATAATCAATAAATCTAGAACGTTAAATTGAAAATATATTTTGAAAGATAAAAGTTACGCGAATAATTTGAGGCGGATTAACGTTCCCTTAACTATTTGATATGATATATTCAGGCCTCTCAAGCAAAATGGGTACCTGATACAAAAAGCCTATGAATTTTCAAATTCCAAGCCTAAAGGAGTTTTTGGCGCTTGAAATTTTGGTCACTTCAATCACCTCGTCAACGCTGTTTTAGGTGTGTCGAAATTTATACTTGGTGGATCAAAAATCGCTGCAAGTGGCCAAAATTTTTTTTCAGGTGATTTACCTCAAAATAATTTTTTTGACAGATTAGAGATTTTTTGCAAAAGTAAGTACTGTAATCAAGTATCTGTATTTTACACAATTTGTCTTCCGAATATTCGAATTATGAAAGACCCGCCTGTACTTGTTAAAATTCTTGAGATTAATCACAAACGAATTTATAAATACAGGAATAACGTTCATCGTTATCTCGCACTATCAAACACGTTCTCACTTATGAGTCATAAGTTATGACTTTTCGAGGTCCTCTGACTTAAAAGATGACCAAATTGTTCTTCGACTCCTCGAGGAGTGTCAAATTACAAAAAACTTTTGGCAAATGTTTTGTCACCAAAAGTTGAACTAGATCCGAAAATATTGAATTTAAGATACGTTATGTCACAAAACTTATGCGCGGTTTTGTAATAATCGACATTTTTAAATTTTACTTTTTGATTTCCGGTAAAAATCATGAATAATAGATAGGGAGCGCAGCGGTCAAATTTTTAACTTGTGAACGGTTGCTGTTAAAGAAAAACGAGAAAAAAAATCATCTAGTTTTTCTGGCTATTGCTGCAGCGATCCGCTTGAAAATATTGCTTCGTTAACAACTTGGCATTGAACCAGACGGTCGGGCTATCTGAAAACGCTACCAAGGGTTATTTTAATAGAGATACTTTATAACGGCTATTTTTTTGTCTCATCGATTAAAACAAATAATTTACTGTCACGGGCTCTACAGAGTTAATTGTGATCATTGACTGATTATATCTATTTGTTATAAATTCCGTAAAAAAAGTTCGAAGCAAATTTTTTTGGTTTTCGGTATATTTATTGATCTCAACTATCGTCAAAAACAATACTATTTTCGATATTTTTAAAACTTTTATTGGCAAAGATTTGAAAGTACAATTAAATAATTATGTTGCAAAATCATGCTGAGTTTGCCATGAGTTCACGAAGGTTTTTTTACAAATTGCAGAAAATAAGAACTCCATTTTGATTTACGCCGTGGTGAGAAATTTTTTTTTAAGTTTTAAGTCGCCACAGCGAATAATCAGTACCGTATGCCCTTGATTTTTATCGATCAAAATCAAGGTTTTGAGTACTGATTATCATTGGGTAGATTCTCAATCAAAATAAGTTGTTAATGTTCAGAGTGGAACCAACTGTATTTTGGAAGGAAGGCATTTTATAGGATGACGTTGTTTTAAATACAGTAGGAAATTTTGAAAAGAAATATAATAATAATAATAGTATTCATATTTTTTGTAGTTATTTTTGGCAGTTTTTACATGTATAATTTAATTTAAGGAGTGTAAAGAAAAATTGGATAGAAACAAGAAAAAATAATAATAATAATTAATAAAT
>SCLH01001006.1:161139-205145 GCA_004367855.1 Oikopleura vanhoeffeni | reverse complement strand
TCAATTTACGAGAGAATTTTGATAAAAACATATAATAATTGTTAAATGGAACTAGAGAAAACCCTTTGAAGTTAACTAAACAGTAGTTCAAAATATAAATAAACGTTTAAATTCGTATGATTATTGCACTGTTGCCCGTCACTGAGGTACATTTTCGCGAATTTTTTTTTCTCATCCCCATTAAATGCCTTTTTGTTCATCGGAATTTTTTTATTTTAATTTTATTGCAAATTGGCTGAATATTATTTTAAGCTATTGAAAAATGTATGTTGATAATGAAACTTTGCTTATATGGCTCGATCTATAGAATGGTCACTAGTTGCCGGAAATCGAGTCTGGGTACAGATTCATGTCTAAAGTCTACGAGTTAACCAATGAACTCGAATCATCTTAACACCATAACAAATATTACTTGTTATAATGTCAATACTATGATAGTAATAATAAAGTAATAATAGTAATAATTTATGAGTCATAATTTATTAGAAAAAACGTCGTATACTATATGATATACCATATATCCTTTTCCCAACCTCAATCTAAAAATGCTTGCTATCTCTATAGCGCGTGTTGGTATCCCAGTCATGTTGTCTTAGTGATTGTCTTGAGTATGATTCTAGGCAAGGGTGTTTCATATTGGGACCGCCAAAGTTGATCGGTGTGTAATCACTGAGTGATTATCACTCAAGCAACCACTAAGACAAAATTAGTGGGATTCGATCACGCGCTATAGAGATAACAAGCATTTTTAAGATTGACATAGGTTGGGAAAAGGATTTACTGTATATACCATATCCTTTTCGGAACGGAACTCCATCTCAAAAACGCTTACTATCTCTACAGCGCGTGTTCGAATCCCACTGATGTTGTCTAAGTGATTGTCTTAGTGATTGCTTGAGTGATTACACACCGATAAAATTTAGCGGTTCCATTATCAAGACCCTTGCCTATAATCATATTCAATATAATCACTAAGACAACATTAGTGGGATTCGAACACGCGCTATAGAGATAGTTTACTTAAGCGTTTTTGAGATGGAGTTCCGTTCCGAAAAGGATATATATATCGTATGTCGTATAGCACACAAAAATTAATTTCTGATTAAAACGACAAACTTTATACTAACAGTACTGAAAAGGTACTGAAATATAGTTTCACTGCCTTTCGTGTCCTCAGTATAAGAAAATATAAGCTAAAAAGAAACGAGATATTTCAATATTTTAAAACCCCAACAAAAATCTACGCTTATTTACGACCACTTCCAATCCCACTTCTCCATAATTAAAAGCAAATTTAGAAACTACTTTCACCGTATTCACACTGAGGCTTTTTTCATCAAAACACGCTGCCCCAGTTTGAATATACAGAAGAATGAGAATCTTTTCTCCCTTTACTCAAAAATGGGTAATTCCATTAAACCTACCGAGTCGGTAGTACCGACCCACTGGGGACTTAATTTTTATAACTGATAATTCCCCAAAAAACTGTTTCCGTGCATTTCTAGATTAAGCGCTCAAGTTCAAGTCTTATTTATCTTATACAAATTGTTACTTTTGAAAATGGGTTAAACTACCGAAACGTCAAGTTTTAATAAAATATACAATATTTATACTAACTATAGTCCCATTGGATTTAGCTCTCGGATATCGAAATTCACCCCATAATCCATCATTTTCTCCACAACTTTCTTGAAAAAATTGAAAGTCTCTTCGTGCTTACTTTTTGCTCTCAAATTTGAAAAAATTGCATGAGCTGTTGTTTTTCCTTGAAAGAACATGGTAAACTGTGACCCTTTGCAATGATAACATGTCTTCAAGCGGGGCGCATCCAAAAATCTGAAAATAAGATGAAAACAAAAAACTAATTTTATAAATTTGTGTGGTTAACTACTGTTCTTTATTTGTGAAGCTTTCGATTTTTTATAATCATTTTCCATTCATTTTTTATTAAGAAATGTTTCACAACAGTTTGCATGAGATTTTGTTCTAACTTGACCCTAAAATTGCATAAATATTATTCTCATCACAAATGCCACCCTTTAAAACCACCTTAAACAACAAATTTTTTGAAAACAAAACGTCTTTGAATTAACTATTCTTTCGTTTGGTACTCATATAAGATTTGAGGGGTTTCTTAAGGTCATCTGGGGTCACTTTAGATCATTTTGAGTCAAGTTGGAATATTTTGACTAATTTTTTTGAACTTTTTGAGTATTTTTCTATCATTTGCAAAAGTTTCGAAATGATCCAGTGAGCGGTTCATAAGTTACCATTTTGGGGTTTCTCTCAGTCACCTGGGGTCACTTAAGGTCATTTTGGGTCAAGTTGGAAAACTTTTACTAATTTTTTTGGACTTTTTGGGTATTTTTCTATCATTTGCGTTTGTTTTGAGATGATCCAGTGAGGGGTTCAGAAGTTACGATTTTGGGTTTTTTGATGGGTCACATTAGGTGATTTTGAGTCAAGTTGGGATATTTTGACTACTTTTGGGTAATTTTTAGTAATCCCTGAAAATTTGAGTAAAAGAACTCAATCGGATTAGTTGGTTTCAAAAGCCTAAATGTAAACGGTTTAAACTTTAAACACCCGATTTACTATAGAGAGTGACTTTGGTTGGCAAAACGATAAAATATCCGGAATGTTTGTTTTTATCTTTATGTATTTTCTATCCTCCAAAAAAAACCAGCAAATAAAAGACCTAGGTGGCAGCCTGAATTGGTATCTACCAATACACGAAAGGAATATCGACAGTTAGTTTTTATCGTGGCTTACGTGTGACATTGTGTACATAGAGTTTTTGGCGATGGATTTTCCAAAACGTCTTCATATTTCTCCATCAATTTGAAAATATCTCCATGTTCATTTTCGTTCAAATTTATCATCCAATTTATCATCACCCAATAGTTTTGGGGCATTTCAGCTGACATTTCTTAAATAAGCATATTAATTTATAGGGAGCCCAAATGATCCAATACAAACGACCGATTAAAGTTACATCCTATAACTTAAATACGTGTGGTATCAGGGCGGTATGAAAAGAGGTTTCCGCCTATGCACTTTTAGTATCAAATAGGTATTAAAAAAGTCGACTAAAAATGTATGAAAAAATCCTTCTAAAGTGGGCATTTCGGTGAAAAACTAAATAACCACTCAGTGGTTACCACTAAATAGATTTCAGTCAATTTTAAATCAATTTTTATTTCTCTATAAAATTAATTCACGAATAGCTTTAAAACTGAATTCAAATAAAGTGTTCAACTTCTACATAGGTCTAAATTTTTATTTGTAAACTATTTGAATTTGATTAATTTCAAATTCCTCGAATTGAGACATTTTTTTTACATTTTTAGAACAAAACATTTTGGGCACATCCTCTTTAACAATTTTGATAGTGATGTTATTTCATGGATTCAATTTTTTTTGTTGGAAAATTCATAAACTGAAATTAAATACGGCCAGGTAACATTCCTGATGTCTTAACCAGAACATATTACAGTAAGAAAGTTACGAATTAGTTCTCATTTATTCGTTTAGTTATTAGATTCAACTTATTGTAGCAAAAAATACACAAAAAATTTCAAATAAAATTTATCAAACCGAAGTTCATATCTAATCTGAAGTTGGGGTGTCCTAAAAGTTCATATTTTGGCTTTTGGAAACGAGTCATTCGATTTAGTTCTTTGATAAGTTGTAAAATAACTCAAAATGATCACACATTTTTTTGTGTAATTGCATTTATTAAATTATTTTGCAGCATGAGAGATATAAAGCTAGAGAAAAACCGAAAAAAAAATAATCCGACTCAGAACATTATTTCCAAAACTTTCGGGATTATGAGATTTGTATTAGAAGCGTTTTCTGTTAAAAAGTGTGGTTGACGATATCTGAAGGTTTAAATTCAATTGTTCACTCTTTTTTTTCTCAAAAACCTTTTTAAATTTTATTTTAAAATCGTAAATTTGTATAAATTTTATGAGACCAAATACAAAATTCAGAAAAAATGGCTCCTACATATATTTTAAGCTCAGCTTTGCGATTCATTTAAAACACAAATCGAAAATTTTGATTAAAAAGTGTAGTCATTTTAGTAAGCCTCCCAAATTAGCTGGTTTGACCACTAAGGGCATTAATCTGAAAAAATGGCTCATTCGACCGGTCATTGTGGTTGACCAGGTGGTCGCTTAGCTCTTAATGAAAAAAAGAGCGATAGAAAATCATATGAAGTTTACTATGACGTAGTTTAAAATATAAATACACGTTTAATTTCATATTATTATTGCACTTTTGTTTGTAACTGGAGGTAATTTTGACGATTTATTTTTATCCCCATTAAAAGCCTTTTTATTCGTTTAACCCTCTCACTCATGAAAGCCACTTTTATGGCTCAACTTTGAGCACTTATTATGGGAAAAGTAAAAGTGCTAGCAACTCTATTGTTCTTCAGTCCCCGAGATTAAAAATAGACTTAAACTTTTATATTATTTAATGTACATTTTGACTTTATTAACCCTGTAGAAGAGTGAAATTTACAAATTGGCGTTCAACTTACGTAATTCATATGGGAGAAAATGAGATACGTCAGAACAAAAATTTATAATGAAAAAGATTGATTTTCGCAATTTTCGGTTTTTAATCTACAGGTGTTTTCCGAATAAAAAACCTGTTGAAAAATGTTAAATGGTGACATTAATAAAGTTCGTGAAAACATATAGACTTTCAAACTTCAAGATTATAAAATTTCTAGCGCCAATTCTAGTTGATCCGGAAATCATATCAACTTATCTTTATATACAATCGATAGTTTTTGTTTGAAAGTTTGTGATTTTGTTAGATCTGAGTAATTCTGTATTTTAGTTAAGCAATAAATGCAATTATTAAAAGTCATTTTTTTTAAAACGGAGTTTTCAGATCACCGGAAATGACCCAATATGAGAATCATATGAAACAAAACACCGTGTCACCTGTCATTCGAAAAAACTTTTATTCGAAAATTCCGAAATAGCAAAAAGTTTACTATCAAGAGAAAAAAAAATGAAAAGGTGCAAATCTGTCTCTAAGCACCGACCTCCTTAGTATCCTTTCAACGGATTTATAGTGATTTAGGGTAGCTTTTTGACCTGGACATCATTATTGGTTCATATTTATTGCATTTGATAAAATATTAGAAATCCCAAAAAAAGGTTTTGGCTTTGAAGCGCTACAAAGAAAAATATCGGCAAATTTATTACGAACAATCCTAATTTTCTGTTGAAACTACCGGACAGACAATCCAAAAATTATTATTTTTTTAAAATATTTTTATAAGCAAATACATATATAGATAATATATTTATATCCTCCTATTCACCTTTTGTGAATAATCCCGGCCCTGATTTAGGAAACGTAGTGTGTTTTTTAAGAAGTAGGGCGCGGAAAAATATTCACAAAATGTGAAAATAGGGGGATTAGAACTCCATATCATCATGACTCTAAAAATTTGATGGTGAGGTCAAACGGCGAACCCTAAATCATTAATAATCCGTAAGGGATAATCCCTTGTTCACACTTTTGTAATATCCCGGCCATCTAAGCAATCGTGGTTTGTTTAATGTTAAGTGTTTTGTGCTAAGTAAGCAATTAATGGAATTTGGTGTCCAATGAAATCAGTGGCCAATTTAAGAATATAGAAATTTTGAATTTAAGTGATCAAATTTTTTTTTAGATAGACCTTTCACCGACGCAATTATCGAAATATTATTTGAATTATGGGACAATAATAACTGATTCAATGACTAACTAGCATAAACTTATAAATTAAATGGTAAGTAACATGGTTAATTAATGGTTTTTTCATCTCAAATTAAATATTTAATACTTTAAGTAATAATTTTACTGTAATAGGGAAAGAGTGAAGCTTATCAGAAGAGAGAGCGCGAAATTATTTGTCAAATTCGGCAATTGCTGTTCGCTACGTGTGAAGAGTTGCTTCGAGCGCCATCTGGACAAAATAATGGCCCGACTCTAAAAATAGACAAAAACCAATTTCATTAATTGCTACTGAGCACAACACTTAACATTACAAAACCACGATTGCTAGATTGGGCCGGGATATTAACAAAAAGTGTGAACAGGATATGTGTGGTCAATTTGGATTTTATTTGTGGTCACTTTTCTTATTAACTCAATCGGTAAAGCGTTTCTAAAAGTCAAAATGTAAACAGTGGGCACACCCTATTTACTACTGAAGAGCCACTTAGGTTGGGAAAGTGATATTATATTCGTTTAAGATGGAAAATGCAGCCTAATTTAAAAAAATATGTTTTCACAGTTTCATTGTCCTCGCCATATTCCATTTCAACATTTTGAGTTCATTCGGATTTCGTTCAATCTAATCCCGGGCTTTTCATATAAAAAAAACAACATTTAATCCAAAAGAAACCTGGGGTGAAAAATTTAACTGAAAATAACTCAAGAAGGATCCTTATCGATATCAAACAATATTTGAAAAGATTTGAAAAGCCAACTATCTGCTTCGCGTTTCCAGTATAAAAGAAATTTTTGGCCCCAGTTTTTTTTGTCCATCTCAATATTTGTTTGGTCCAGGTCTATTTTCGATAAAATTTGTATTGGCCAAAGTTTTGCCATTTGGTTCTTATTTGAATTTTTGATAGGTTTTTTCTTACTGTCCAGTCCCCTGCTTTTTGTTCGATCCAGTTTTGGGAGGCTGACTCAGAGTCAATACTAGAAATAATTTTTACAATCAAATGTACACCAGGTAATTAATGATGTTAGATGCGCCAGAGATTGCTTGATATTTACATCCAATCAAAATCTCCTTTTTTATGACTGAATAATAATTTTAGCATTTATGAATGGATTATAAGCACCACCGGCCGACTCACAAAAAAGTTTGCTTTATATTTCTAAAAAAATAATTTTTTTGAAAAAAAAAATAATTCGAAAATTTTGGAAAAAATTCAGGTCATGTTTCCCCCGGATAAAATCGGGTCTTCTTACAGTGTGACGGTGACAAAACCCCCAAAAAAAACCCTTTTTAATCACTTATAAAGGCAAAATAAACTAAAACATAACTTTGAAACAAATGCGTAGTCGGAAAATGTAGATAATTGAAAATTATGGGCGTAAAATCACAACAAGAATTATTCAACAAATAACTGGCAATTTAACAAACCAAACTGTAATTTAAACGGTAAAAAATTGGAAATAAAATAAATTTTCTTTATTCAATTTGAAAAATCAAAAATTCGGAACTGTTTGATATTTAGAACATATATTCACCTCGTCGTCGCTAGTGCCATTTCACTCGATTATTCTTCCATTGATGAGATATAATTTTTGACGATGATTCCATATCTTCTAGGCCAGAAACAGTTTTTTTTTGCAAAATCGTTTCGAAAATTTTTCGAGTATCCGATCTTGGCGTTGACGAACAGCTCGGGTTATCTAATAGTAATTTGTTCCATTAACCTCCTACACCCAGAAACGAGAACTTCCGCCTCACACCCAAAGCCTATCTAAGGCACACTTGAAGCGCTTACCACGGGAACTGGGAAAGATTTATTAACTTATTTGTCACTGATTGAATCAAAGATAGATTAAGTTAATAACACCGTAACATTTTCAAATTTCGAAGTTTGTGAAACTAGATAACTGCGAGAGAAAAAAGAGGTTCACTCACCCTGTATTTCTTGAAAACCGTACATTTTCACAATGACATATAGTTAAAATTTACAAGTGAAACTTAAGCTATTTATAACTGGTCTCAAATTTGAAATATGATATCTCGATCGCTTACAACACATTATTCATATCGCCGCGTGTGGAATATATGCATGATTAGAAATGTGAATAACAATATATGGCTTATCAGGCTTGAAACTCAGTACCCCTTATGTTCTGCATTTGATCCGATTCATCTTTGCCGGCTTGTATTTGAGTTAAATGCCGTTTCAATTCTTTCAAAAAATAATTTTTCGAAAAAAATTTTTTTATCATTATTTGAGTTTCATAAAAATAACTTGTGATAATATTTTCCTATAGAGGTTGCAGAAAAAATAAACCCTAATAATCAAAAGAAAATCAATCAAAACTTTCCTAAAAATTGGCTTCTGATTGAATTTTGATATTATGTATCGTTTCACACAATTAATTCTTTCAGAAAATTTTGGCGGAAAACCCCCCAAAAGGTAGGAAAAAATAACTTTCGAACGGCTAATTCGTATTAAATTTTTCAACAATATTTTTGCAAATTGAAATTGCAAACTCTATGGACATATTTGAATTGTAGGTCTGTGACGGATGTTCATTTCTGCGCCGTTTTGGCTCCCGAAAATTAAAGTAGATCAGATCTACAATTCAAGCGACAAAAATTCAGTCACAAAATAGCAAATGAAAATATTTTCATAAATGTGGAAATCATGCGTGAATGATAATTTATATTGCAAATATAACATGCACCGTTTTAAGGGCATTCGGTGCTTTAAAGACAGATTTGCACTTTTTCAAATTTTCTTTCTCTTGATGGTAAACTTTTTGTCACTTCGGATTTTTGAATACAAAGTTTTTCAAATTAAAGGTGCCATCTTTGAGCTTACTTCGTTAAATCTGATTTTTCCGATCCAAATATGTTACTTTGTAAATCTTCTTTTAAAAACACTCAAAAACGGATTTCCGGTCGAAGGTGTCTAAATTGAGGTAAAATATTTTTTATTTTATTAATTAGAAACCGCAATAAACCGTTCCGATCACCGAATTGTAACTACTTTTTTTTATCCGATTTCTACGTCAAAATCAAAAAATTTACAAAAAATTCGAAAAAACGAAATTTTGCCACATAAATTTTTTTAGTTTTATATTAAAGAGGGCTTAAACCGATTTCAACCAAAACCGTAGTTTTCGTTTCAAAAATTATGATTCAAGTATGAACAAGAAGCGGGCGAAACATTAACGAAGAACATTTTTAAAAAAAAGGTGGTATTATAAAAAATATTTCAAGCCGGTGATTTTCCGGAAAATGTAGTTTGAAAAGTTTTGAACAGGAGTTGAGCAAATTTTCAAAATATTTCCAAAATATTTTTGACCAAAAATCACAAAACATGTTCATATGATTTTTAAAGAGCATATGAAATATTTGGGTCATCTACGCAAAAAGTTAAAGTGCCATTTTGAAGAGTGTTTTTTGTTGATTCGAAACAAATAATTAACAAAAAATTGACAAAAAATAAGGAAAGTTTTTTCATGAAATTTCGGAAATATTTCAAAAAATTTCTCAAAATTGACGAATTCGAAAAAGTTAAATCTAATTCACAATTTTTTAAAAGAAGCAATAAAACGAAAATCTCTAAAAATTACCAAGTTGCTGGATCTTGCTATAAACACCGAACCGCCCTTAGAATTGGTCGGTGCATTTTGACAGATACAGATATGGGCTCTTGATGAAATTTTTTTTCACTAGGTTTATATATTCCCTCAATAGACCATCAAAGTAATGTTTCTAATCCAGGCAACTTTTGTAAACGACAGAATTTTTGAATTATTGCCTTTTTAGAAATATTTGAGTTTGAATTAAACTTTTCGAATTCGAAAATTATGAGAAATTTTTGAAAAACTTTCGAATATTAAAAAAAATGCCTTATATTTTGTTCAAAATTTTTTTTCATTATTTGTTTCTAATCAACAAAAACTCTTCAAAAATGGCAACTTTAACTTTTTGCGTAGTGACTACATATTTTTTCAATATGCTCTTTGAAAAATCAATATGACATGGTTTTTGTGTTTTTGGTCGAAAATATTTGGAAATATTTCGAAAATTTTCCTCATTTCTTGTTCAAAAATTTTCAAACTTAATTTTATGGAATCATCAGCTGAAAAATATTGGCGAATGCTCACTTTAACTTTAAATGAAACTTGTCCTCGTTTTGTTTTTTCGCTCTTGTTTATACGCGTGAATCATAATTTTTGCAACGAAACTACGGTTTGGCAGAAAACCATTGGAGCCGCTTTTTTATCCAAAATTAAACACATTTATTACACTTAGAACTTGCTAATTAGAGCCAATCCATCCACCATGTGAAATTTAATAATATTTTCTTTCGATGTGCTAAAATTTCGTTTTTTTCGGATTTTTCAAAAAATTTAAATTTTTGATTTTGACGTTAGAATCGTATGAAGTTAAATTATATAAATTTTAAGCTGATGTTTCGAGACCGTTTTTTAGAGCTTTCTTATTAATAAAAAAATAAATTTTCACTGTCATTTAGACACCTTTGATAGCAAAACGCGCGTTTTTTGAGTGTTTTTTTCAAAGACGATCTATAAAGTAAAAATGATCGATCTAAAGAAAATCAGATTAATAGATTAAGCTCAAAGTGGCAAATTTTCCTTCGAAATGTTTTTATCCAAAAATTTTTGAAGCGGCAAAAAGTTTCCAAATCAAGAAGAAAAAAATTAAAAATGCAAAATCTGTCAAAATGCACCGGACACTAAGGGGGTGGTGTTATTGATTTTTGGAATTTCAGAGGCCTATACACTAAAATTCAGACAATTTTCCAGCTTCTCATCAAATCTCAAAACTTTCCGATATCTTAACACCTTTTGCTTAATCTAGGATGTGCGGGCTGAGGAGCCAATCCTAACACTCTAAGACCCCTCTTAGCCACTCATGGAGGCGCGCTTTTCAGCCGCACATCCTAGATTTAGCAACGGTGTTTAAAAGGATATTAAGCCTCTAGGATCCTTGTTTCTTTGAAAAAAGCTGAGGGACTCGTGTTTAACCGCGGTTAACCAGATAGTTGGGTAAAGTGGTACAAAACTGTCTAATGAAATCGCGAGATCAAAGATAGATATTTCTAATGTATGTTTCAAAAATGTCAGTCTAAATTTGTCTAACCGTACGAAGCCCTGAAATCCCCAAAAATCCACTAACACCCCCCTTAAGGACATTTTATAAATATTGAGCAAAGAAAATGAATATTTTTATGAATCAGCAGATTTAGTCACCCTCTGAACTATCTACACTGGTAAGTCTATACAATACAGGAATTGTGCTCCCATTGTGTGTGGGCGTCATAACGCTTATACTATGCATAATAACTCATTTTTGTGCGCTAGAACAGTTCCGAACTTGAATGTATGAAATAATCAATGTTTCTTTCAGAAAAGAATTTTTTCCATACAGCCGAGTTGGGGTTAACGTAGATTCATATCCACTTGATAGATATGCGCAGGTATGGAGGAGTGTAAGCTGAGCTGTGTAAAAAAATAATTATCAGAAAAAAATTTTTATACCAAAGTTTTCGAAATTAATAATGCATATAGTTTTTTAGTTGAACGTCGTAACTTTGACTATCCCCTGTAAACGAGAAAACATTTTTGGACTATCGATTTCGCAGCCACGCTTCAAAGCGAAAAGCCCTCAAATACCTGTAAGAAATAAACATTAAAAATCCACATAAGACATCAGATGGTTTAATCGAATCTTCGTTTTATTCCTTTTTCTTGTACTGGTAAACAAGCACAGTTTTCAAAGAAGTTTTTCAAATAAATTCTTAATCTTTTTGCTTTTGAAATTTTCGTTTTTTCACAAATACTGTGACATGTGCTATTAAATACGCAAAGAGTGGGAATACTGGGAAGTTGGCTTAGTCAATCCAATTGAAGTTATCAATGACCAAAGTTTTTTAAATGAGAAAAATATTAAAATCGATTAACGTCAAATTTTCAAATTGTTTTGTATGGTACAAGTTTGAAGTTTTGTCATATTCTATGCTTGTCAAACATACACCAATTGAAATTTGGTGCATTTTTCAGACAAATACTTGCAGAAATGTAGGACGATACCTAATCATTTATTATAGTTTTTATCTGAAAATCATTTATGTTTGAAGAATTTTCAGTCAGGCCTAATGAGGGTGTGAAGTTTTTTATGGAAAACGGTAGGAATGATTGGTGCTTGACCAAGGGTTCGGATTTCCAGGGATCAACGAATTTTATAAAAAATCTTATCCACACACATTAGTTACTTATTTAAAAAAAATCTATAAAAAATTTTTTTTCCTTAGAAGCAAACATCATAAAAAACTGGCCAAATCAGAAAAGTGAAGGCATAAGCAACAACTTTTTGTCTTAAGTAAACTTTTTATCGATTTTTTTAATAAATAATCTTCTGAATAAAAATGTTAAAGTTTTAGTTCGCCTGAAAATAATGTTACTTCAAATTTAAAATTGCCATTTTTTGAAAATTTGACACTAGAAAGATTTTTCATTAAATGGGTGTTCTAGTGCAACTGCATTCATAATTCTCATCCCGGGTCGTTGAAATATCAAGATATAATATCTTGAAGACATAACGATCGCATGCCTTTGCTTCGAAAATCAATACCACCTATTCCATAAACTTATTCAGTGACTTTTTCCAGAGATAAATATTGCTCCTCTGTTGTAATTTTTCGAAGATTTGAAATAGACTATTGACGTCATTATTTCTTTATAGTGGGTTTGTTACATAATTTATTGCATTACGAACATTTCAACAATGCTGGCTGTTCAAAGAATCTTAAAATATATTGTGTATGAAGGTCTGTAAATTTTTCTTGACTCTTGGAGCACAGCCTTTGTGTCAGAACCTCCAAGGCCTACCGCCTGGTATACCGTGTTGATATCATACGGTATGATCATGCTCATACGGTCAGATGATGGCGTTACATATGCATTGCTGTATGGTGGTCCGGATCGCCCAACCGTTCCCGCCGGCCCACACTGCTAATTTGCTCGGCTCGAAACTTCGAACCACAAAAAATGGAAAGCCTCGAGAATTCCTTATTCCTTTTCACGGAACTCATCTCCAAAAACAACGGGTTTGTACGTATCTATATCGAAGAACCTTGCCCTAGTGTATTTTTATGTCATCCGTCTATGTTTTTATGGTGTTATTGACTATAAAAATTCACTAGGCAGGGATCTTCGTATAGCGGCGTGTTCGAATCCCACTAATGTTGTCTAGTAACTGATTTTTTGAGTATGATTATAGCAAGATGGTCTGGATATTGGGAACCGCTAAATTGTATCGGTGTGTAATCACTCAGCAATCACTAAAAAATCACTTAGACAACACAGTGGGATCGACACGCGCTTTAGAATCGAAACGTTTTGAGATGAAGTCCGTTTGGGAAAAAGGATATGCAGAACAAACTATTTATGAGGCTAGTTTTTTCGACACCATTTCTTGAAGATACACACTGGAACAAAGGTAACTCTCAGCACTATTTCATACTCTTGAAGATTAAAGGGAAAACCAACTATTATCATCCAAGCACATAAGATATACGAAAATACATGGCTGCGCGTGTCAATTGATGTTTTCTGCAAAATGTAAGCAAATATTTTGGAATTCAAAACTCCAGGAACATGACTGAATCGGAATCGAAAGGAAAAAAATCCCTTTTCAATTAAACTATTAATTCGACCCTGGATCTAGAAAATTGAGGGTCGAGCCAAATTCGGGCAATTTGAGGCACTGTAAATCAAATTCTTGCGCCTGAGGGATGCGAATAGTACGTATTTCAAACATTTTTGAAATAATGTGCACTCTGAGATTGTTGAATTGCTACTATTTTATATCCCTTCAAATAATTTTCCCCTTCACAAGTTGATTGGTTTGTGAAATTAGCCATCATGCCCCCGAGGAATATACGGCGTAGGATACTAACACTAGTGGGATTCGATCAACAGGGCTATAGAGTATCACTCTCATTTCACGTTTCAGCTTTGGTCGGACAAAGGACATATCATAGAGCCTTTAAATAATGCAACTCTCTAAATAGCTACTAAGACCCTCCGTAGACCACTCATGGGGACCGAGTTTTTAGCCTGGGAAATCCTAGTTCACCAAAAGGTGTTAAAGGGAGTATTGATCCAAATATTTTTAAACTACTAAATTAGATTAAACGAACACAAAAATAGTGCGCCAGCTGATTGTTTGGAAAAAAGTGGGCCGTATCAATTTCGACCCCCACGAAATAAGATTCCTACAATCTTAGAAATTTTTAACTAAGAGAACTGTATCACAATCGAACAATGTAACGTGGAGAGTGGGGATTTCAACATCTTTATTTTTTTCAATAAGACAAAAATTTGGATCTTTCTTTATCCTGATTTATAGCCACATTGATAAGAACCCAATATATCTCGCAATTTCGACAAGTTCTTAAAATCAATGTGAAAACGAATAAAAATTTTAGATGAACAAAAAAATAAGTATCAGCTCGACCTTATAGATTGCATAGTGGTCAACAAAGATGGCCACAAAAATCAACTTTCACTCATCTAGGGGATTTAAAAAATTATTCACTTATCGCTATGGTCCATAGCCTATGGACCATAGGCTATGAAGTGCCACTAAGTATGGACCTGAAGGATCGCAACAGTAATGGTATAAAGTGTATACCTAGGGTGCGCAGCGGTAACACCCAGAGAAAAACTAACGATAGTTGATAAAAGTTCATTGACATCACGGGGGTTGTTTGACCCAGAAAAAAAACGATTCCGGGCGAGAAAAAACAAATTCGGCCATGCTACGTGGTCCAGAAAATGAGTTTTGAAAACGCTCATTCAGAAGCACCTAACTGGGTTTTTTAGTATATAAAACTGCATTAAAATCTGATATTTAAGAATAAGGGTCATAGTCACAAAAAAAATTGCTAGATTTTTAAAACCAAAATTTTTAAAAAAAAAATTTTTGAAAATTTTTTGAAAATTTTTTTTTGTCATTTCGAAGGAAATTTTTTTTTTTTCGATTTTTAATTTATCTAACAACGCTGCAAAAAAATTTTTCTGAAAAATTTTTTTTTCTATCTCAAAAATCAAAAAAACTACTTTTTTTTAGAAATATTTTTTGAATAATATTCGATTTTTTTTTAAAATTTGTCTACAAAGTCATCACAATATGATTTGAATTAACAAATATTTTGCTGAAATATTGATAAAGATTTCTCAAAAGAAATAAGTGGGTGAAAGTATGATAATTAATCCGAAATATGACTCCACGAGCTAGTTAAAAAAACCTGGCCAAGAAACCTGCGACCTGGAATAATACTCATAAAGAAATTTAATTTTCGAAATTTAGTTATTAGGGCGGACCAATGTTTGGCAGGCGTTTCTTTCGGTTAACTTGAGCATTTTTTAAATCCAGTTTGACGTTGTTATTTAATGAATTTCATATAAAAATTGTCCCAAAACTATTTCACAAAAATCTTTTGAGTTATTTGAAAACCATTTTGGTAGGAAAAATTTTCCAAAAAAAATTTTTTTGTTTGGAGTTTTAAGAAGCATTTAAAAAAATGAAAAAAATTTTTCAAATTTTCAAAAAAAAAAAATTATCAGCCTCTAAAATCGTAGGCGGAACACTTTAAGCTGAAAATATTTGGGCCAATACCTATGAATATCTTTTTTTATTTTTTTTCATTTTAATTCAGAATTCACAAAGCTTTCAGATGCGCCATAGTGAGAAACCCATGCGGAAGACTGCGGAAAAATTGCAAATGCCGATTTAATATTTTAACCGTCATTTTCCTGCCAAAATGCCCCGAAAAAATTCAAAAAAAAAATATTTCATTTTATTCTCTTTCGTAGTTGTTTTTGTCCAATATTTTTTTCCGTTTTGGTCTCATTATTTTAATTAAAATTAGAATTTGACCGGCTGCGGCTCCTAGTTATAACACGTAATAACTTATACGGTATAAGTTATCCGTAAAAGGGGATAAGTCACTATGGTCTTGGAAGTGTTTCAAATACAAATTTCGGGATAATAGTCGAAGGAAAAATATTGATTAACTGGTGTAAAATAAAGATGTAATATTTTTAATAATTGAAACTTGTCGACGTCTCTCTGCAACTGAAAGTTATTTATAGTTAGGAAACCGCTTTCTCTGACAAAAATTTTTTGTTTTCAAACTAAAAAGAAATATATCTGAATAGGGAACCGGAAGCCGGAGAATTTTTTTGAGTTTAATTTTTATTCCGGTTACAGTAATTCCGTTAACGCTAAGATTCCAAATCTGCTACAAGGGGCCGGTCTCTAATCATTAGACCAAATATTCTCTTGTCAAAAAATTAGACTGTTAAATAGACTCCACAAATGTGTCGAAAAAGTATTCAAATTAAAAAAATGTAAAGAAATTTTATCTCTGATTCTAAACGTTAATTTAGGAATAGTCTGTAGAACTAAAATTCCAAAATTTTGTATCTGTCGACTCCGCGGAGTCCCATAGATTTTTATTTCTACCCGATTTCCAGCCAGAACAAATTTTTTTTCACATTTTTCAAATAGAAATAATCATACTATGATATCATAAGTATTGATAATTAATATCGTAATAGATTCGGAAGAAAACAAATGCATAAAGAAAGAAAAATTTCTAGACATAACCCGAGAAATTTTTCGGAAATTTTATTATCTAATTAAAAAAAAAAATTCGCCTTTAAAATTATGGCACATATTATCAACATCGTCGATAAACTTATTAGTTTTTGAAAGTCCGATTTTACGGCCCGGTATTGGACCGTACTTAATGGTAGATCTTAGGATGAGTTATGTTTGGAAGCAATTGGAATAAATGGACTAGCTATTATAATAAGCCATTGGGGGGCTTTAAAAGGGGTTCGGTCCGCCTAAAAAAAAGTATAACTCAGAATAACTAAAATCGGACAAGAAATCGATTGGTGTTGGTCTCGACCTTCTTGTGATGCCTGGTTACTAATAGGGCGCGGCTGAAAAAAAGGTCAAACAAAATTTACTTAATCCTTAAATAAATATCGATTTTATTATTTCTTTCACCATTAAGACCGCCAAAATGAAGTTCTCTTAAATAAAAATAAAATATTTCAAACCATTTCTGTATATTTTGAAAGTTATCGGTAAACACATAATTTCCATTAAACAAGGATCCCTAGACCTATTATTCAAAACATTTTATATTCCGATAGTGTATTCTCTGAAATCTTAAGCTTGAACTGTTCAGGGCCAGGATTATCTTTTAATTATCTTCAAGAACGGTTATAATGACAACTAAGTGGCGCACGCAGAAATTGGCGCGCGATAAAAATAGTTAGAGCAGTTAGTCCACTCCTCTTCTTTGTAACACAGGAACACTTACAGGTCGGAAATCCGAATTTTGGAAAAAGCTGATTTGGACTCGTTAAAAGTTTGTTTTTTCATCTGAACTTTCACCATCCGTGAACTTTGCTCATCAAAAATTTGTCCATCAGAATTTGTTTGTCTGAAAAAATTTTGTATCTGAAAGTTGTTCATCTGAAACTTTCAGTATCAGATTCATACAAGGGGATCATTGATCGATATTATTTATCTAGGGATGGGTTCAATATCAAATCTCTAGAGAGTAAACCTGCTCCAGTATTTATTTTCCCGTCGTTATCAGATATCATACAAAGGATAAACATGATATTATTATGGCTACGGATGGTTCAATAATCAGATTCTCGCCTAGAAATACCTGCCCCGACATTTATCTTTCTCGATATGTGAATCTCTTTTTTCAAGACGTTTTGGTAAAAATATTTTTTTAATACGGAATCAGTTTTTTTTTCTTAATCCTATTTTTTTGGAGTTTTTAAGTTTTGGCATTTCATTTATAAAACAATTTCTTGCTGAAAGCCTATATATAATACCCAAGAAAATCATGCCTCTATACAAATAACCACTGTCAATAAAATATTATGAGATTTTTTTATCAGTATCCCTTAATCATCCGCTGCAAGCTTCATCAAAATATCCTTTTTGGATCTCCGAGAAATTTTGTCGAGACTTTGTAGATTGTGAGGTGCGAAAATTCTCTTTGATCAAAGAACGCGCTCCACTAACAAAAATTTATCACCGTTCTGAAAATAATTTAAGATAATCCCTGCTGAACAGTTCAAAGCTACGATTTCAGAGAATAACATATCGGAATACTGAAATGTTTTTGGACTAATAGTCAGGATCCTTGTTTAATTGAATTTTTTAACGATAATCTTTCAAATAATACAGAAATTTTGAAATTGTTCTTTATTTTTATTTAAGAGAGTTCATTTTTGCGGTCTTAATGGTGAAAGAAATAATAAAAATCCGATATTTATTTAAGGAATTTAGAAATTTGTGTTTGACCTTCAGCGCGCCTAATTGTAACCAGGCATCACAGAGAGCGAGACCACCACCAATCGATTTCTTTTGTTCGATTTAGTTATTCTGAGTATACTTTTTTAGCGGACCGGACCCCCCTTAAAAACAATAAAATAGTGTTTCTGACTATGTTGCTGAGATAAAAAAAAACCCCAACCAAAATGCTCGTATACTACATTTTACTTTCTATACATCTCCAACGTTTTTTGTAATTGAGTAAATTTATACATTTCACTAATTTTTTTATACATTTGACAAAGTTTATACTTTCACTTTTATAAATTTCACTTTTTTATACATTTACTATCGACCCAGAAGAATAAGTTACAAGTGTTTCCTTATTTTTTCTATGAAAATACAGATTCAAAAATGGATCTTAATTATACCTTTGGGTTTAATCCAAGAGCTTTCAAGACCATTGTCTCTAAAGATTGTTACAATGTGAGCCGGTTCGAAGACTAAGCTTTCCACCAATCAGAAAACTACTTTTTTAACCCCACGTAATAACCGCGCGAAATAAATTCAATTTAAACACTCAGGAAACCACCGAGAGGAAAAAAATGAAATTTTTTATTTAATTTTTCTGAATTTTTTATTTCTGCTGAAAAAATTAGAAGATTTTGTTCGGAGATACAGTGACACTGAAATGATGGGAAGAGTTTAAAACAAATGCGATTTTTCGTCTTTATTCTGCGGGATTTGCCTGGTTTGCTGATATTGCCCTGGATTGACATATAATGATATTCGGGACAAAATGAACAAGCCAAACTGGCCGCATGGGAGCCCTAATCCAGAGAAATGGATTTTTTTAGCGAACAGGAAATTTGTTAAACCTTTCGTGCAAAACTAACGAATATTTCAGCAAAATTCAATTTGTGATTATTTTTAATTGATTGATAAATTGGTTTTAACTTGCTCATGACATTATTGAACTTCTGCTCTTATGATAATACCGGTTTTACTTTAAGAGGGTAGTCGTCGCGGCAAAAACGTTTTGCTGAAAATTTGATTTGATACAAAAGTTTGAATGGTTGTTGTCAAATTTTACAAGAAATATTTCATTTAACATTCGATTTCATTGTCTTTTTTTTTAAAACCAAAATAAGAAGTCGCTTCAACTTTTTTTTCGATTTTATACAAAAGGTTATGCCATAGAATTCTGTTTTCAAAATTCCAGTCCTTGCACAAACGATATTTGGTTTAAACATATTTGTCCAAATCTAAGTCAATGTTCTCCTCGAAATCTTCTCTTAGAAATTCCTTCGGGCAAATTTTTTAAGGTCCCAGAACGTAGTGCTTCGCAAAAAGTCTTCTGGCGTCGCAGATCAACAAGAAAATTAATCTGACCATTAATTTCAATTGTTTTTTAACTTAAAATACTTTATAATATTTCTATTTTTTATTATTAATTTTTTTATTTATTTGAGTGATTATCGGAGATTCATGTTTTGCCCGATAAAGTTTTCCGACGCAGAAACCCGACCGTTTTGTTTTTTTTAGGTTATTTAGTATCCATTTTTCGCCGCACTACCCCTTAAAGTGACTTGACACGAAAAAGTGATTTCTTGAACTCTATCAAGTTTTAGTCGCTTCTGAGCCCTAAAGGCGTTAAAAAAAGGATGAATATTTTAAGCCAAGGCCATTTGTAAAGAACTCACTTTTGGCCTCGAACGTCACTCTGAAAACTCACGCCGGTTGCTTATCGAAAATTCCTCCAAAAATGACATTCAAACGTTTGACATAGAAAACTTTAATAGAGAGAATTTGTAATGATTTCAAAGAATGAACCTTATGATTTATATGAAAATTATCGAAAAGTTTTAACTGGTCCAACATGTAGGACTTTTTTGTTATCAAACTATGCAAATTTATTTTAAAAAAAAATTGGGTGATTTATTTATTTTTAATTCATCATCGAATCAGTTTAGCTCGCTTTCACACGATATCAAATTGTCCTTCATGAAATGCCATTGAATCGTATGATAAACCGCCGGAATTTGAAGTAGAGTCGAGACAAGAGTAATTCGTTAAAAAAATTTTATCTTCGTTATTCCATGCCTATATCGAATAGAAGGGATAGAGAAGGGGATAAAAGCCATTCTATTCAAAACCAGCTCTGGAAGAGACTTTAACAGAGTTAGTAAAAACGAATCACTTTTGATTTCGACGCTCCTTGAAAATCAGCCGGTACCTTATTAAAAAATGAAAATTTACTTAAGCTTTTCTAAAATTACTTACTGAAAATGTTATATTAATAGATATGAACAAAACGGTATCACAGCAATAGATCAAATTGGTCTGATGAACTAACCTTTTTTGCCTCGCTCCGCATGCAACTCACGGCCGTACTTATCAAAATATTCCTTACAAAAATGACATCAAGTACATGAATCAAAAAACATAAAACTCGCCATAATCATGTATGTGACTATATATGTAGTATTTTCAACCCTGAACTCATGATTTTATCAAAATTAATCGAAAAGTTTACTGGTCCAACAGTAGAAACTTTTAGTTTTCAACCCGATGTAATTATTTATTCAAAAATGGGTGATTATTTTATTTAATTTATCATCAAAAAATCAAGGAGCCTGAATCCTTGAAAATCAGAACAGTCACTTATTACCAAAATGAAAATACACTAAGACGCAAGTTAATGCCTAAAAAAATGTCGTGTTTTCAAATTCGGGCAAATTTTTTTTAAGGTGCTCCAGGACGTAAGTGATTCGCAAAAGTCTTGGCGTCGCAAATTAACAAGAACGGTATCTGACCATTAATTTCAGTTATGTTTTAACTGTTAAAAATACTTTATAATATTTCTTTTTTTTTATTAATAATATTTTTTATTATAAATATTTTTTATCTACTAATTTTAAAAGCCGACAATCGAAGAAATTTCAAGTTGTGCACGATAAAAGTTTGTCCCGACGCCAGAAAAACCCGAAATATGTTTTAGTTACTTAGTAAATCCATTTTGGGAAACATTTGTTTCGTCAAAAACTTTCTTTCGTCAAAATAATTTGTTCTTCAAAAGTGAATCATTTATTATAAAAATAAAGTTTTGGTCCAGAAAATAGTTTTTTCGAAAATTCATATAAAGTCCTCACAACTCATTAACTGAAACGTAAATTCGATTTTCTTATGATTTCTTAGACTTTCCAATTGAAAAAAATATTTTGACGAAAAAAGTTTTTTGACCGAAAAAATGTTTTCCCCCATTTTGCCCGAACACTACCCCTTAAAAATGACGTTGACAACCAAAAAGTGATTTCTTGAACTAATCAGGTTTTAGTCGCTTTTGAGCCCTAAAAGCTTTGAAAAATTGAAAACAAAAACAGATGAATATTTTTAAGCGCCAAGGCATTTGTAAGAAATCACTTTTTGTCCCTCGACGTCACTTGAAACCTACAAGCGGTGCTTATTGAAAATTCTAGCAAAATGACATCACGTTTTAAGCATGGGAACAACTGCATACAGAATTAACTGTACACAGAATGTTAATATGAATTTTATAAGCATGAACTATGATTTCTATGAAAATTATCGAAAAGTTTAACTGGTCAACAGTAGGACTTTTAGTTTTCAAAACCCGATGTAAAATCAATATCAAAAAATGGGTGATTAATATCATTTAATTTATCATCCAAATCAGGAGCCTGACTCCTTGAAAATCAGACCAGTACTTATATTAAAAATGAAAATACACTTGGTTTTACACAACATTTGAAAGCAAGTTTTTATATTAACTTAAATGAAAATTTTATATTATAATCTTACAACTCGTTCACACAATAATCAAAATTGCCTGATGGAAAACTTGCCCTGGTTTGTTAATATAGCCTGAGTTTTTGACTGGTGTCGAGACCAAGTGATTTTGTTAAAAATGAGCAATATTCATCATTTTTAAGAAGAAGCATCATTGCTTTGTTTTAAATGTTAAAATCTATTTTTAATTGGCAAATAAATTTGATAGGGCCTGAAAGAGATATATTAGAGTAAGTGTATCAAATCAACCACCTTCTGGTCCGGACCCGTCACTTGGACTCATTTCTTTATAAAAATAAAAAATGATATTTCACTTGGAATATACGAACCAAATCTTAGTACTTGAATTACATAAATTTAAATGTTATATTCGATACGGGTCCCTGGGCATTTTTTAACTTCTTTTTCCAGCAATATTTTTGTGAAATCGGCTTTTAAAAACGATTTTATCTCATCAAGTTCTTAGATAGCGCAAACTGAGCACAAATATTAAGTAAATAATAAAATAAATAAAGTCCGAATCCGGGTTCATTTATTAAATATTTTTTTTCTGAGGTTCTTGAGAATTTTTTTATTATCAGTTTGTTAAAAAACTGAAAACAAATGTCTTATTTGAACCATTTTTTAAAACATTTATTTTTTTTGCTTGAATATTTTGTGCTCAGTTTGAGCAAGCTAAAGTTCTCAAATCGAATGAAGTCGTTATCCAAAAGCTGAATTATATAAAAATGCTTTTTTTAGTAAAAACTAATATTATTTGTTGAGCTTTCGATTTATTACAATCATTTTCGAACAGGTTTTTTAAAGTTAAAAAACCTTGTTCGAAAATGATTGTAGATAATGAAAAGCTTAACCAAAAATATTAGTTTTAACTAAAAAGCATATGATATATCTCAAAAAAAATGAACATTTATATAAAAATGCTGGTTAACAAAAGTGGAAACAAAATGTCTAGGGAGGGCCGTGACTTGATGTGTTATCTCAATAAAATGTATTTCGAAAACTCGTACCAATTCTGGTAATTGAAATTATGTTCTGTAGTTTAACCGATATTCACGATTATAAAAAGTGGTTTTAGAATATAGTTCAAACCTGGAAAGCACAAAACCCCAATCCAAAGGTGGGGGTTTTAAATAACAAGAAAAACAAATTGTGAGGAATTTGATTTTTTTTATGAGATAACTGAAAAAGATAATCCCATTTTTGTTAGAAAAAAATTGAAAACTAACGGTCTGATGCAGACTATTTCTCCTGTTAATTTTTTTCTCAAAATATTCTGTGCTTAGGATGAGCTATCTAAGAACTTAATCAGATGGAGTAATTTTCGAAAGAGGGAATTTCATAAAAAAATTTTGGCTGGAAAAGTGGCATAAAAAGCCCAGCAAGTACCTTACTAGATATATATTTCATCAGTTATTATTTTAAGTTCCAAAATGACAACTTTTAAAGAGGCAAATTATTTATTTCCTCTCATGTTAAAATGTCTTATGCTTAACTATTGCCAATTAATAATAAACTTCTCAGAACAGTTTTAAGACCAACGTTCTTGCTAAATATCTTGTGTTAAACTTAATATAAGATATTAGAATTGATTTAATATCAAAATTACTCTCAAATGATAAAAAAAATGTCAAAATGTTCTTTAATCCAAACGTTTTAAAAACATTTCGCAACCTCCATCTTTCTCACAAAAGTTATTCTTGCCAAAAAAATGAAATTTTTTCAAAAATGTTTATTTTTTAAATGGCTTGTCAAATGTAGTTATGTATACATTTTTTGAACGCAAAAATGAATCAATTTTAGCGAAAAACAAATTTTATGAAATAAAAACAACTTAAATTCATAACAGTGAACCGCTAACTTGAATAAATTTTGGATTTTCCGAAAATTTTTTCAAAGGTTTATGAAAGCTTTATGATTTCAATTGTTATTTACATTCGTCTGACAAACTGTGTAAATTCAAAATCAAATTAACAGCCACCCTCTAAATCTTTTTGTAAATTTTTTTTAAGTAAAACTTCCAAAATGTTATAATCTTATAAATTAGAATTTCTCTTGACACCTTTATAATCCACCATGCTAGGGTTGACATTTGTTTTTAATTCTTATAAAATATGCCTTGAGTGTTTCGCAAAGTGCTTTTTTCGGTTTATAAACTGTAATTTACTTTTTTCAAAATGTGCCATTAAACTGATACACAAGCCAATCTTATATTGAACTGGGTCTTCCTTTCTATACACTCTCATTTAATCGGCTTTTCCAAACGAAGGCCCCGCGGGGTGATCATAGCTTATTCTGAACCAACTATTACTGTTAACTGTTCGTAAATTTTTAAATAAAGGTTTTTTATCAAATTGAAAAAAAATAAACAGCCATATTAGTTTATTTCAGCAATAATTTCAGCGTTTTTTTCATTAGTAAGTTTGTTCACAGATTGGAGCTCTTTAAACAAATATCAACTTCTTGTATCTTCGAACCTTTTATTGGTCAAAGCAGTGAAATCAGGTGCTGATCAAATCGGTCGAACGCGATTAGTTTTTTTAAGTTTTTAATTCTACATTTAAATTTCAATTTAGTTTTTTAGTTACATTAATTTGTGCTAAAGCTAAAAATTTTTACTGGTCCGAACCCTTACTAACAGCAGGGTTGCCGCGTAGGTTGAAACCCACGCAAAAATCTACCGTTAAACCTCCGCAAATCGCCCACGCATATGAAAATAAAAACTTTTCTTCCTGAAGTACGCGTATAGGTAAAGGGGCAAAAAATAGGGGTTTTTTGTTCAAAACTTGTCAGGCAAAAAGATAGCGTTTCGAAAAGCCAATAAAGGCATATTTGTGAATTTTTATAAATGCAAAACTATTAATAATGTGTAGTTTTAGCGTGTTATTTTATTAAGTCTAGTACAGTTGAATTTGTTTAAAAGATCTGAACAACAATTTTTGTTCACATAATTTCCCATCAATTTTCAATAAGCATTTTCTCAACGATAGCTATTTATTTATTTTGTTTGGGAAATAAGTTCTGAGACATTCTGGAAATATTTCTCCGATAAAAGTGCATGCCTAGTGTCACACTAGTAGTGTGTCACCGGTCGATTTCACGCCAGAAAAAAGTTGGGAAATTAAACAAATTGTATCCAACTTGTTCTTTGTTAATTCTTAGCAAAAATGGGCCTACTTTTCGAATTTTAACTCTCTGGTGTCGCTATAATAGAAACCGCGGCCACTAGGAAAAACGGCGAAAAAAAAATCATTAGGAATGGCATCCCTCGGTTGTTTAATTAACCCTCTAGTCTCTATATCCCCTTAACAACACTTTGGTTAGTTTTTTTGGTCCGAAGTATGTGCGTGAATACGTGATTTAGCACACTCGGAACCAAAACTCACTGCAGTGCGTTAAAGGGATAATAGCCTCGGACAAGTGACACGCAATGACAACACTACAGTCTACACATTTCTTGTAGTGGTGTACTAATGACCCAATTTAATTTCCAGTCTGGTCGATAATAATTCAAACCCCAAAAGGGCAAGTTTCTCCCAATTAATATAGTAATATTTTTTCCTACAATATTTAAATTCTCCACATAGTTAAGAATTGTGGCATCTGTGATCGAAAAATTGAGCAGAAAATTCAGCCTTTATTCTTACCTATTTACTAAATTATATCTATTCTAGAACTTGTTTTTATTGACCAATCAGAGGTATTCTTCTCAAGACGTCTCGCGTATATGGTGAAAGTACGCGTATAAGGTGAAAAGTACGGCGTTAGGTGAAGGTTTTCCAGCCAGAAAAACTTTCACCCTAATTAACGCGGCACGTCTGCTGTACTTTAGTTCGCTGTTCTCGTAGTGACATATCATGAACATACACACAAATTTGTGAGATTGATAATGTTGTCAATTTTTAACAGTTTTTCTATCTTTTGAGATTTTGAAAACTTCGCTGATTGATGAATAAGAGAGGTGTAGGTTAAATTCATAATTATTAATGGGTTAACAGCGCTAAAATGACTCGCACTGTATGATTACGCGCTTAACTTCACCCTTAAAACCTGGTGATAATTCGTTTTAACAATCAAGCGACTTAAAAATCAAATCGACGCAAAAATATTTGTGGTAAAGATTACCTCTCGCTGTGATTTTTCAAATATTTAACTTCTTACAGAATGCTGAAAAGTTTTTCTGTTCACAGAAACTTGTTAATCAGTAAGTGGCGAAATATGGTTCACCATGCAATGCGGCATGTTACATATCCGGATATAAGGACATGCCGCATGTCCTCTTTCTTGGTGCTTTCAGGGTATAAAGTCGTCCCAAAAGTCATAAGAAAAACATCATTCGCCTATACCATTAACAGGGTAAGAGAGAATAAAAAATAAATTTTACGAGGGTTTTCTCGAGCCAATTTACAGATGATGTTGAAAAATATAGTTAAATCAGAATTTCAAAATTAAATTCGTATTTGTTTTTTTAATTTTTATTTTTTGCCGTAACCGAAAAAATGCTGGAATTTAAAATAATTTTATACCAACGCTGTAATAATTCATCAAAAAGTCGAAATTCCAACATTTAGCTTATATTTTCGAATCATTTGCATTTTCTGTAAAATGCAGGAAAACTCCAAACTTTCTTGGCTTGATGATATGGATAGTACCGGCCTCAGAGTAACAAATCCAAATATTTAATGATACAAACAACGGCAAGATCATTAGCACCCAATCAAAACCGTTTGATTGCGGAATAAGCCGCAATTTCATTGGGTCTAGTTGAGAAAGGAATCAACAAATCAAGAATGCGGTCAGATTTTAATTTTTCAAATATTTAGGATTTGTACTCTGAGGTCCGGTAATCCATATGAAGTACAAACCATAGAATTGGTCCACGGAGATATTCGATTTATTTGGAAATTGCTCAATTTTCAATTTTTGATAAACCGGTGTGATTCTTTCAAAATTTTTAATTTTTTCACCCTTAGATATCAAAATGGCAAAAAGGTAAAGGCAAGAAAAAAGGCAAAGGGAACCTCCAAAATGTTTTCTCCAGTTTGGCAATCTCAAATCCAAGAATTCAAAGAAAGCTTTCGGTATGAATCGATTGCTAAACAAGACGGATTTAGTCGAATAAGAAGATCTCAGATCAACCCTAACCATCCCTCGAGTCCACAGCCTATTGAATCTTCAAAATTGGACGAAAATGAGGCTTGAAGCACCCAGCTGCGATTAATTTCACATCACCGTTTTTTTAAAATATGTTTCGCTGATAAACTCCATGGAACCGATTCCGAGGATGTTATCATGGGAGCTTTCAACTTTTTTGACGCAGAGGTAAAGGAACTATCCCAAAAGAATACCCTCGAGATGTTCTTCACTTCCCCAAGCCGAACCGATTCACTCCAGAAGAGCTCAAAACTAATGATGGATGCCGCACCAATTGATGAAAGCGGGTAGTTTAACAGAAATCATCTCCACTGTCAAATTTTCGGAGTATAATATTTTTGGTCGACAAAATTTTTGTTCGAATTTTTTAACAATGCCCAAATCTTTTTGCTATAAAATCGCGTAGGCGGAAATCACAATTGAGTAAAATAGGAATTTACAACATGTTTGATTAATTTGGTCTAATTTGCGTGAAAAGCAAGGTGGGTTATGCTACAAAAATGGCATTCAAAATTTGTATTTTTGCGAACGTAAAAAATGACTTTATTCACACCGATTTTTCTTCAAAATCCTCTTATATTTTTTATTTTTAGTCGACGCAAAATGTTTACTCCGATTTTTTACTAGAAAATTATTCTCTCGGTGGTATTTTGAGAAAATAATTTTTTGATCTCACTTCAAATTCCCGAAACAATTTTTTTTACGCTTATAATGTCCCCACTGTTATATTTTACATTTTGAAATTATTTAATTTTCAGGACAACCTCGACTACGAAAAGGAACTTGCCCTACATCATCACCACCGGTCAAGAATGATGAAGGGAACAAAAAACAGCTGCCGAAGAAGAATAAAACAACCTACGCACACCTAAAAAATTTTTCGATGAAATTTATTTGTCTTCCCTTAAAAAACTTGGTTACTGGTTATGAGCACGGATGCCAAATTTTACTCTTTGATGACAGTTTGATTAACCCAAGCTTCGGATCCTATTTAATGTTGACAACCCAGCTTTTGCATCAAATTAAATCAAATTAATAAAAATATCAACTATTACGAAAAATGACTCTTTTTATTATATGGAAATTGTACAGCAAAAAAAAATCGATCATTTGAAGCAACCCCTTTGAAAGCATTTTATTTATTTTTGTTAAAACTGACTCTCATGATAGGATTTCCTAAATTAGAATTGGTTGGGAAATCATTTATCTCAGGAAAGATAATATTATATCCGCTATACGGGACATTTGTTTAATCCTAGAATGTGCGGGCTGAAAAGCGGCCCCAGAGTTGGCTAGAAGGTCTCAGGATTGGCCTCTCTTCAACCCGCACATCTTAAGATTAACAAGAAGGTCCGTTAAAATGAAAATAGTATTATATTCCTTTATACATTTTTGTAAATATCCCGGCCCGATTAGCAGCTTAGTTGTTTTAAGTATAGGGCTGGGATATTAACAAAAAGGTTACAATTGAGGAGGGAGCATCATATTTGCGAATTTGCGAATGTGTCCGAAATTTTTTGGAGAAAAATTTAGGCAATACATTGTCCCCCCTGTGGTAAAGGAATATAATTTATGGTAACATGTAAGAAAATTAAGTTCAGAATTTAATTTCAACTTGATCCCTGTGAATGTTAGTAACTGTGGTTAAATATAAAATTCCAAATCTTTCCATAAAAATAAGAAAAAACTATATCACTCCAAATCTTTCGACTCAAAATCATACATTTTTTATTGGCGTTTGTGATTTAGCAACGACCACCCCTCTGGACAGAAAACTGTGATCATAAAAATATTCCAATTGAAGATAAATTGTCAAAAAGCAAAACGCAATTTTATTCAAGACCGGGTGATAACGATTAAAATTAAGAATAAATTATATATTATATATTGATATTATATACAAGTAGTATTCAAGTATTGCAGATTTTTTCTATTTTTATTTGTTTGTCTTAACATCGAAATAAGTTGTGCCAGTTTTAGTTTTGTTCATTAACGGTCAGGAATTGAAAATCAAGTGAAAATCAAGATTCTCAAAACGATCATTTTATAATATGTACAAGTTGTAAACAGTTTCCTATCTAATGGTTTTCCAAGCCATTATGGTGGCCTTTAATTTATTTTTTATACTGAAATTTCCTATAAATGCTAAAATACCGTCGTGTTGTTAACATCATCAAATCATGGAATCGCCTCTCTCGCACCACCTGTGGTCATCTGAGCCCTATAGTTTTTGCTTTTGACCCTTAATCCTTGGCATTATTCAATTTTCTAAGCACCTCCATTCCGGTGCCACCACGTGGAAAATTTTCCATTTATAAATGTCCAAGCATGTCAATGCAATTGGCCTTGATGTTGAAAAGTCTAAAAAAACGGGTTTTTAAACATCTTTCACACAGCGCCAACCGACTGGACTTGTTTGGGTTTCAACCATAGAAAAAATGTTTGAGAAAGTCCGGGAGTCGACCCCAGGGGTAACGGGACCGATCTTCGAGTCGCGCTAACACTACGCCAACCTGCTCATATAACTGACTAGAATATGTTGATTGATGACTCGAACACCTTTTTCGAGCCAACAGAGCAAAAAATTTTCGAACCAAATTTTTAAGCGCCAAAAACTACCCTTGGTCGTCAATTTCCAGATTTCCAGGACCCTTTTATCGAGGTAGCTATTTTTTGCCTCGGAGCCCTAGTCATAATGCACTTCGAAAGATTTCGGAGTGTAGATTTCATCAGCATTTTTTCTTTGGATTGGAATATTTTTTCTGTAATTTTCAAAGTTGAAAATTCCGCAAAAGTTCCTTCGTGAAAAGGCATTGTTTCAAACATTGTAAAAAGTTAGAATTTGACTTTTAATTAAGGTGATAATTTTTAGTATATCTAAAATTCCATGTCAGGGAAAGATATTGTGAACGGGCCATCATTTTTTAACGATTGTAGCGCCTTGTCAAAAACTGTTCACGTTTTTTGGACTTCATTATTTTATTTAAAGGTGGTTAATCCTCCTCTACCTCCCGCACGTACCTTACCCTTGTACCACGTGACTGCGCCTTCTCTGATTGGCTTCAGGGGCGACCACACAAGTTAACGCGGTCTCTTACACATATCACTATATGATAGGAATTCCGGGGAATACCTCATATTTTTCACCTGTATATCGAACACAACCCAGATTGTTTAAAAGTCCTTCTGCTATAATAAACAAGTAAGAAGACAAAATCAGAAATTTTTTTTTCAATTTTTATAGAAACAACAACCAGGGAGTCGTTGTCCTGTAAGCCTATTTGGGTACACTAAGCTGCTCGTGATTTCGTTCCCCAATTTGGTCTTAATTTCACATTTTTATTAAGGTGCGAATTCTGAAACCTTCACTAAGCATGATTAACAATTTGGATTAAGGATAAATTTGGGTACAGAAAGCATGAGTCGTGCTTAGTGTACGCCACCTATGCAATGTTAATAGTGGACAAAAAATAATTTGGTGACACTAAGCACGACTTCGACTCAGGTCTGCATACAAATAAATATTATTACCTTTTTTTTATTTTCCTATAAGAACGATAAAAAGTTCATGAAATTTTTTTTGCGACTGAAAAATAAAATTTGTTTGATGACTTATGTCTAGCTCTAATAAATATTTCTCCGCAACTTTTCTTCAAAAGATTGAGACAGACTTGCCAAAAATCAGTATGTGTGAGTACAGTATGTAACAACAATGTTCGAGACCAAAAGCTCCAATTTCCTCTGGATTGAAAGTATTCGCGTGCCAATTCACACAGTTTTGATCCAGAGAAATTTCCCCTTGTTTGGTCTAACAATTTTTTTACATACCTGTGATTTTCAATTGAATGGATTTTCCGCTGATAAGCGTATATTTTGCACTGACTGCAGACGTTAATGAAGGCTTGTCCCTGAAATTTTGACTGTCAGAATCAAACAGAGGTTTACCCCGATAATTATACATTTCAAAAATTATTAATGGAAATCAATATAATAATTAATCACATGTTATAAATATAGAAAATTTTTAAATAATTATTGTAGCGCAAAGAAAGGAATGATTAAGAATATTGCATTTTCAAACGCAGTGATTTTCGCGACAGTTCCCAAAATTTCCCAATAATTCAACTCTTCGTAAAAAATTCAAATTTCATGATTCGAAATATAACTCAATGCTTATATCTTTTACGGAGTCTCCTGATCGTTTTTTGCTAGATTTTTTAGCACAAAATTTTCAAATATCGCATTTGATATCGACTAAATCTGATCAGGGATCGGCCATGAAAATAAAAAACTAATTGGATCGGCTCGTATCGAAGGGGGGTGGCAATTTTTAACTGTATTGGAGTCTTATCGAAGTAGTAAACTAAACTGTATTGGAAAAAACGATACGATCCAGTTCGATCCAATAATTTCACATACGAATACAATCCAGTTTTGCCGATCCCCTGAATCTGATACCATCTTAGAGAGCTCAAACTGACTGAAAAATAATTAGTGAATAATAAAATGAAAAAAAATGGGTCCCGAATCGACCATTTTTTTTCTTTTATTTTTCTGGAGAATTTACTGAAGATGTGTTTCATTAATCAGTTTTTGTTCAATGAAAATTAAACAAATGGTCATTATGTGGACCCTTTTTTACTTTATTCATGCTCTGGAATCCAGAGTCCTGGATAGTTTGTGCTCAGTTGAGCAAGCTCAACCTAAGCAATCTAGAGACTTATTGATAAGTCGTTTTTAAATCTCCGAATTATTTAAAAATTTGGCTAAAATCTACAACGACCAGTAGGCTCCCGTCATATGGAATCCGCTTTATCACACTTTGGTTATGTTTGAATTCCTAATTAGCAAACGAAGGTGTGTTTTAAAGAAAAAAAGGAATCAAAACGTAACAGAAGTGTGACGAAGGGAAATAAATAAAAGTTTAATGGTCAAATAATTAAGATATTCTAGTCCTGTTTTTTGTTAAAATTTTTTCAATTTAGAATCACAATGGCAAAGGTAAAGGCAAAAAAAGGCAAAGAGATCTTCAATGTTTGAGTAATCTCAAATCCAAGACTATTTTTCTTGTAAATAGAGACAATTTCAGCTCTCATACTGGCGCGGAAAAAACCAAGTTTATTTCAACTTAATTTTTTATTTCCAAGAAATTATTTAAAAATTCATCAAAAAAGCGAAATTGAGAACTCTGGTCCAGAACTCTGGGACTCCAAAGACCCTCAGAATGAAAATTTGCAAAGTTGTCCCCGAGAAGATTTTACAAGACAGGCTTTCTTGTTAATATAGCTTCATTTTCAAATTTACATAAAAATTGAGGGACCGAGTAGGTTTTTTAGTGAGCGTCCCTTGCAGTTTTGACCACTGGGACATAAATTTAAAAACGGTTGATCCGAGAGAAATTTAGTTTTCATCTAAATAAGCCGAATCCAAGTTTCCAGAAAAAACTTTCATAAAATGAAGGAGGGATAGGCTTTTTAGTACTTTTCGGAAGGCCCTAGTTTAGTTTAGAATTTGCATTTATTGTAATGTCTTAAAGCAGAAAAAATATAACAAAGGTGAATCAGTTAGATTTAATGAGACAGATGTACAAAAATACGTAAAACTCATTTTCATAGCGTAGGTTGAAATCATCTGATGTTCAGAGTGGTAACTGGCACCAAAACCTAAAGAGTTGTACTAACATAATTTAAAAAATGCATGATTTCCTGATCCAGATTTCTATCAGAAAAACCGACACTTGANAATTACAAAGCATATTGTAGCGCATTAATCAAGCACTAATCTGGCATTCCTGCATATACATCCCGTGTGCTATAAGCGTTACAAATTTTATTTTGAGGGTTATCTACTGTATTTTTCAGTAAAATTTTTTCGACCGTCGAATTAAAGTTTGATATTTCCCTACTCCAGCGATGGCCAAAAAAATTGAATTGATTCTATATGTATTTACGGAGGAGATAGGTTTTTAAGATTTGGTCTTTGAGGCCCTCTAGCGGTTAAACTAGTAATCAAAAAAATCTTAGACCAAGCTCATTGTCATTTTTTTGGCCGATTTAGTATAGTCTCAACTTTTAAGCGAAATCTATTTGCGACCAGTACCCCCTTAAGATAACCGATCATTTTTTAATAATGTCATTTGAAATATCTGATATCTTGATAACTTTACAATATAAATTGTTGATTTTTCGCTGAACAAATCAATTCATTCGGGTGTTCATTACTTTTTAGCGCCACATACAGCCTGAGTTTTTTTTAACTGTCATTTTTTTTGTCCGGTGGGTAGACAGCATTTTGCGGACGAAAAAAAAGTGACAAATAAATAAAAGCTTTTTGTCACTTTTTTTTATCCGGATTAAAAAAAAGTGACAATTGCGGACGAAAAAAAAGGTGACAATTTGCGGACGAAAAAAATTGACAATTTGCGGACGAAAAAAAAGTGACAATTTAGTAGTTGCCTTTGATACTCGTTCTCGATCCGAAATATTTCAAGTTCAATGTTATCATATTTTAATAATTCATTATAAATTGAAAGAGAATGAGTGAGAACATCACTTTATAAATTCCCCAGAAATGTTCCAAGAAAGTTGCAACCTCGCAAAAAGTTTAAATTGACTGGGGGAGTTAATTTGACTGCGTCACCGAAAACACCCGTATTGTTTTCAACTCAACTTCAAGCAAAAAAACATATATCACGAAAAAGATTGTTCAAAAACTGTTAGACAAATTTGAAAGTGACCTTTAATCTTGAAAAGTTCAGAAAATAATAAATTGAAAATAATTCAAAAACCCGGTTTACTGTTAATCTCCGTTAAGTATTAAAAGAAAATCGGGTTTTTGATTGGCTCAAATTATTGTTTTGAAATTGTCAAAATTTTATATCATTTCAATCTTCATTCAATATTTAGACAATTATTATATAAGGGAAAAGAAAAAAATAAAATCATCTTATTACTGTTTCAATATTGGTCTAATACAGTATTTCAACAGCAGTCTTTTAGTTTTAAGGCTTCTTATTTCAATAACTTGTTTTTTAAACAGATTTTGGTCGGACTCCCTAACTCTCTAAAAATGTAGGTGATCATCGACTTATGATTGGGTGTACTGGATTTTACTAGCATCAGATATCCATTTCGATAAAAAAAATAAAGGATAAAATAATCTGAAAATTTTTTTATTTCACCGTCTTAGTTGAGCGTGCTTGAAACGACTTCGTGAGAATCTTTATGCACAGCTATTTTCAGAGAAAAAATCTTAAAAATGTTTTTTCAAGATATCAAGGATTTCACCGTATACGTGTACTGTCGCGTACTGTATCGATCAACATCGACCTAAGTGGTTGTGTACTCAGACGGCCACCGGCAGGCGTTAGAGGACAAAGAGCGAATCCGCTGGGTGCTGGTGGAAAACCTCGCTCTGGTGAGATTTTTATTTCTTACATTATTTGTAGTTTTTCAAAAAAACCGGGGGAGATAAGACCCCCTTTTCTAACACAAATAGGATATCCTTGAAACATCATTCATCTCCTCAAGATGGTGATTTTTCCCAAAAAAAATTCTCAAATAACGACATCTTTTCTCCTCAAGCCCACTTTCTAAAAGAATGATTTTTAATTTTTGAATTCTTATCGGTCATCTCTGACTTTTTCAGAAAAAAACTTTGAGAATTTATATAAAACGGGCTCTTATCACGAAATATCCCTTCCTTTAAAAAAATAGTGGTTCCCCAGATTAGTGACAAACGAATTTTTATTTTCATTTTTAAGGATAATCCTGAAGAGTTCCGCGCCGAGGAACTTGAATATGCCGCACTTGCCGCTCGAGAGACAGTCGACTGTTTTTTCATTATTCGGGAGATTTTTATAATGAAAATAAATTTTTTGGTTATTGTACCGAATGTGTTTTAGCTTTTGGAGTGTCCCCGGGGAGATTGAAACGCCCCTTAAATTAACCCTTTAATTAACTAACTCTTCTCTGCTGCTGCGCGGTATAATAGAATCTGTGAATACGACCCTTGAGTGGTTGCTGCCCCTGGTTGGACTTCGACCCCCAAGAAACACAAAAGTGGGTATCCTCTCAACTATCCATCAAAAATTAATATGAAAGATTGGAACGCCCACACCTCCTTATTTGAACCGTTTCGAATAAATTCTAACATCTAAAAAAGTTTTGAGCTCATTATTCTAAAAGTTCTGAAACTTACAGCATTTTCTGACATAAAATAAGAAACTTTTTAAGTCTTTCATTAAGGGAGTGGGTCGATCTCTCAACTTCAAGTATAATACTTTTTGTAACACCTGTTTTGTAGAGAATTTTCTGCCAATTTTTTTCATTTATAATACTATTTTTGGTTTTGAGATTTTTCCCAAGAAAAGTCGGTTTTTCGAGGTTGAAATTAAAGGTTAAATTAAGGGTGATGAAAATTGAGATTTCTCAGATAACTTTTTTGATAGCCCTTTTTTGTAGAAAATTTGTCACTGAGTTTTTCAATCCGCAGGATTTTGTCTGAATTTTAAACTTTTTTCAAATAAATTAGGTGTTAGAAAATTTAAAGTTGAGAATTTCAACAAAAACAAGAAATTCACAAGTCGTTCCTGAGACTTTGGAGAAAACAATCGGTGAAACTTTTTGCTCGGACCTTAATCCAGGTTTTGCGGTGAATTCGATGAACAAATCGAAAAATTTTTATATATTGTCAAGAAGGAGTAAGCTTTTGCGTGAGGCTCCCAAATAGGCCGTTTTGACTACTAAAGGCAAAATTTCCAATACAGGCTTTGGCTCGGAGATGCGCATTCATAATTGAAAGTTGAATTGCAAATAACAAGAAAAAATGATGAGAAATGAATGAGGAGAAGGCTTTTTAGTAGTTTTAGGGACGCCTACAAAAAACCATTATCTATGAGTAAGTTGAAGTATCGGATGACTTGAATAGTACTGGCAACTTCCTTAGAAGTTGTACTACGTTTTTGGAAAAAATATTTATTTCTGAAGCAAGGTTCCTCAGAAACTTTACTTGAAAATGTAAAAAAATGCCAAATTATCGACGCTCACTCACTTAACCCTTTGAAACTCCGATCCGATTTATCGGCTTTGAAAATTTTAAACCCTTTCAAAATAAGAGAAAAAAAGGTGTAAATAAATAATGATCTAAACCCAACAAAGAGTTTTCGCCAAGGAATTCAAAAAATGAACTTAAAATTTTTTTCGATGAAGGGTTCAAATTTTTTTAACCTTACTTTTTTTCTCAATTTCGCCGAAAAAAGTTTACATCGCTGATCCTATAATCCTGTTGAACTTTCAAAATTTTCTGAGGATATCAGTTTTTAGGAAAGTGGTTCTGGAATCTTTTACTGATAAAATAATCATTTTACTGTTTTCTGAACTCTTTTTATTTTTTTCTAGGTGATATCTCGAAAAACTGAAAATAATAGAAAATTCTAGACTTTAACAAAAAGACTTTTTTAAAGAAAAATAATATCTCAATTCATTCTACAAAACTTTTTGAGGTTGGCATAATAATATCATGAATATTAACGTAGGGTTTGACAACTTAATATACAGTGGGTGACCAATAGGCTGTAAAGTTTCAGATTTATGCGAAACGAAGTTAAAAATAAGGAATTTTTTGTACCCGTGTCGCGTAAACAATTTAAAGCAGAAAATTGGCTTATGGCGTTTGAAAATTTTAACTCCATGGAGTCTAAAATGGACAAAATGTCCAAAACTACCGATAAATCTATAAAATAGTATTAAATAGTATAATATTAGTTTCCTCTGTAAATTTAAAATGTTTTACGATATCGTTTTCATAAATTTAAAAGTCAACATCTTCAGCAAGATAATCGTCGGAGGCAGAATTTAAGCACTCTGTTTTATTGTCTTGATAAAAAACAAAATCTTCAAGATCAGTTTCTGTCAAATAAGCCATTTTTCATAATTTTACTTTTATATTCGCTAATGTGTTTTAAATATCAAAAATCAAATATAAATACATTTGAATTTAACGCCACCTATTGTATTATAATCATAAAAATGATCAGCTGAGTATAACAGACGCTTAATTATTTAGATATCCCGCTGAGTAATCATCCGCACAGCCGTGTTTTTTGTTTACCTAGGTTTTTGATTCGATTTCCGACAAGTTTAATCAATCATTCGAAAATATTTTTTTCATACTCAAAAATAATTATTGTTTCAAACATTTCAGCCGCGTATCAAGGTGTGAAAAGTTGAGCTAACAGAAAATGGAGAGAGATATTTGAAATTGAAAAGCAGGACTAGAAAGTCAAGATTTGCATTAGTTAGTTCAGATTAAAAATATTTTCTGAAAATTTTCTGATTTTTCGTGCTAACCATAACTAAAAATGTCTTTTTTGGCGCTCCTTTTTCTAACTTTTAAGATAATATTTTTCAAATATATCAAATTATTACATCATTTTGGGCTTCGGCTTTAACTTGAGTTTAATAGGAGATTATTTGGATGTGTAGTTATCACAATATAAGCGCTCAAAGTCGGACCGAAAAATCGGCTTTGGAGCCTCCACCGATTTATTCGATTTGGAGCATCCAAGGGTTAAGTATTAAAATGGCCAAGGAGTGTATTTAAACTTAATTTTAGATCACAAATCGCTCTATAATGCTTTTATTAGGAAGATCTGACATTTTGATAACTTTACAAAAAAAATTGTCGATTTTTCCCTGAACAGAAAATTTTTTTCTAGTGGGCATAACTCTTTAGCGCCACATTTGAAAGAAAGTTCAAACATATAAAACAATTTGTTTTATTAAAATCTACATTTCTGTCAAAAAATGAAGGCTCTACGACATAATTTGAAGTTTTTGTGAAAAATAAGATGAAAGACCTTAACGCCGAAACACCCTTAGTTAAGAATTTTGAAAAATTTTTATTATCTCAAAATAAATTTTGTTAAATTTATTTTAGTTCTGACCTTTGTAGCATTTTTTAACATAAATCAAACTTTTTTTTCGACCTTATAGAGTTCTTAAAAGGTCCAAGATTGCAAGTGCTCTACATTTTGAGATTTTAAATCTGTTACTCATGATCTTATGAGTATTGTGTCATAATAAGAAAATCGCTATTATTCCGACAAAAAATTCCGGACCTGAAAAAAGCCTTGGCTACCCTATACTCGCCATCACAAATTTAGCTTATTCCTTTTTCAATTTTATTTCGACTCGAAATAATCTAGAGGGCGCACGCAAGGCTTAATGATTCATCCCACGGCAAAATTTCAACTCGAGAGTGACTTTCCACGAAATCGAACCTCGCTGTGATTGGACAACTGGAGTGCATCATAACCCACGCTGAACCACGCAGCAGTTCTCTCTTACACCTAACCTTAATTGAGGGAGTCGCCCGGAGGCTGTTTCGCGACATCCATACATGGTTGAAACTTAATTTTTATTGCAATCAAAATTTGTCATCGGTTTGTTTCCAAATCAATTAAAATTTTTTATTAATATTCCTTGCACTATCAAAAAAAGAGAAGAACTCGCTGGGATTCGATCCCAAGTGCTGACGTTGAAAATCTTTTTGAGATGGAGTTCCGTTTGATAAAGGATATTAATTGTAAATTATAAGAAGATAAAAAGCGGCTAAAAATCATCGGTTGATTTGATCGCTAGAAAAATTCAGTCATCGAAATGAAAGAAAATCCTTTAAATCTTAGTTTGCTTATTCGACGAATTATAATCTTTAATACGTGGAATAAGCAAACTGGGATTTGCATAAAATATTTTCATTACGATGATTATTTCTATTCCTGCGGAGGCCTAACTTCTTATTATGGCAAAAATATTTGAAATAACACGTTCTTACATTTCTGAGATTCGCATAAAACTTTTCTCTGAAATTTTCATTCAAACATTGAAAAATGCAAAGAAATGTGCACCTATGCCTTAAGAAAGGGCTCCCATCAGCCAAAATAACAATAAAGATGAGGCTAACTAACGTCAAGCCAATATTGTGAAGTTTGAGTGATAAAATTAGGACAAACATATTTTTTTGACTTAATTCTGAAAAGAAACTTGAGTTTTTAAAAAAATTCCGAAAAACCTCGAAAAATTGGATGTTTTAGATGAAAGGATCGCAAATACATTTTCAGATATCTCGAGGCAATTTGATTCAGTCTTAATGTCTCTTAGTCTTTATAAAATTCACAAATGAAGACCTTCTATATAAAATTTTATACGTACTTAATTTTTTTGTGACAATTTAAAAATAAAACATTTTTCTGTCATTGATATCATATACAAAGCTCAAATTAAAACTGTTCGAGCCCAAAAAAGCGAAACATTTTCTCATTTTTAACACTCAAAAAAAAATTTGAAATTTTTTTTTCCAAGTTAGTTCAAAAGCCTCTATTGGTTTAAATCACAGAGAATAAGCCTTTTATCTCTATCCGATATAGCCAGTCTTTACAACCTCCGCAAAATTGTTTGTTGAAAAACCTCGACAGTTTGTAACTACCTCTGCAGATCGCAAATAATTGTTGAATGCAAACAAAATATTAATAGAAGCAATATCGTTAAAAAATAACACCCCAATCTATAGAAATGTCCACCAGCAAAAGTATAAAAAAAACACTAAATATCCATCGTAAACTGACTTTTGTGAACATATAGGGCTTTCCATTGTCAAAATCACTCAAGTAGCTTTTTTAGCTGACCAAACCTTTTGTTTCAATCCATTTTTTGACTGAAGACCGTCAAGTTAACCAGATTAAAATGAAAAATAAATTGAGCAACCTGATTAAGAGGGTACTGGTTGCTGAGATAGAAATTTTTAGATAAAAATTAGCCATACAGGGCTTTGAGAATTATACTCAGATAAGCGATATTGAACTATCCTTGATTTCGTACAAAGCAAATCTCAATTTTTTTTGTATGCATTTACTCCTTTGCACATAAACTACACACGAAGACCGAAGCCGAAATGGTAAAACTACCGCCACCTAGGTTTCTTGTTGAAACTTGTTCAAATTTTAATATAACTTGTAAAAGTGGTAAGTCAAACTAGGTTTCAAGGCGGTTTTTTTAACTTAACTAAACTTTCTTTGAAATGTAAAAAAGTCCACCGCATTATGGCAATTATTCGTCGGAAAAACTATCGTCTGAAAAGAATTATGAAAATCATTCAATTTTTGTCTCAGCTACCTCATACAAATACAAATAGTAACAAGGCACTTTTTGAGATTTCGACGGAAACTCAAAATACACATTTTGAAGGTCACTTGAAAAAATTCTAGTGGAAGCAAACGTTATTTTTGAACGTCATTTTGATAAAAATTAGAAAAAAATCGAAAGAACCCGAAAATTTCGAAATTGTTTTTGATAATTTGGTCGGTAGTACACTTTGTTATCACCAAAATCAATGTGAAGTCTTTTCAAAGCCCCAAATGTCTCATAAAAACAGCGTCAAGTAACCCCTTAAGTTAGTGAAAATAAAAAGCAATCAAAGTTGTGTACCTGTTCGACGCGCCATAAATTTTTAGGTCAAATTATATATTTTTTAAAAATATTTTTTAGCGCTGAACTCATCATTTGACATTTTCTCTGGATTTGAAAAAGTCTTAGTATCCAGTTTTTTATCTGTAAAATAATTATTTGAGATTAGGATAAGATCTGAAACGTCGGAAAAAAAATCAATTTCATGAAAATTATTAATCACTTATACTTCAAATTTATGATGTCATGGATAAATTAAGGTTAAATTTGTAACATATACTGATCTGTGCCAAATTTTATTGCGCGTTTAGTGGTGTGAATATTTCTTTCCGAAAATCAATATTTTTCTCAGGAAGTCGATGTTTACTCGAAAAATTTGCATTATTCATAAAAAAAGAGGGTTTTTGGCGTCGGAAACCGCCTAGTGTAGAATAATGTAGACTGCTTTTATTTTTAAACGAAAGATCGTTGATTGCTTGATCACAAAAAAATTGTCTCTGGGTGCGGGAAGGTGCGGGAATGTGGAAAAAAAATTTGAAGTTTCAGATTTTAAAATTTTTTCTAAGTATTTGAAAAATTTGATAAAAAAATTTTCAAACACAAAAATTTTTGCGGGCGTTTAAGCTGATTTAAAAAAAGGAAAAAAAATTTTCGAAATTTTTTTTTCATTTTCTTAAATTAGCTAAAACGCCCGCAAAAAAATTTTCCAAATATTTTTTGCTACCAAATTTTCAAAATACTTCGAAAAAATTAAAGANTCTCTGGCAGCTCTCCTGAGCATGTGTTAGCTCAGGATCAGCTCCAGGTGCTGACTCTCGGCTGGCCTGCCACCACCATATATAAAGGATGGCTAGGTGCTCATTAAGGGTAGTTCCTCTAGAGAGCCCACCCGAGCCAGCAACGCCAGCAACCATCCATACGATACCCGCCCGACTCCCACCTCCCTCTACTTACACAGGTACAACCCATATAGTGATTATTGTATTATAACCTTGACCTGAGCAACATATCCCTACGGGGCCATGTACAGTGTAAGGCCATAAATAGGCATTACACCCTTAATAAAGTAGCTTTGACAATTTCGGAATTAAATAACAATTATCAGTTTTATAGTATCAAATAAAAATTAACGAGATCTTTAACCCTTGTGAGCACAAAGCCACAATTGTGGCTCAAGCATACCTCAAGGGGGTTCTATAGGCAAAATGGACTTTTGGAATTGCTTATTTCTCTCGGCATAGACATAGGAAGTGAATAAAACATTCCGATAAGTTAGTTCGTAATCTCTGGAAGACGTTTTAGATCATAATAAGATAGCATGTTGAACCAATCGGTAAATGAGGTTAACCAGGAGCAAAAAAATTCTTGAAAAAGCTGTATTTTTTTTTCGTCCTATTTAGGAAATGTTTCAAAATTTGACATTATCTGCGAAATTCAAAGGCGGAAAAAACTGTTGTTCCCTTTTTTCAATTTTCTCACTAAAAAGGTATCAAAGCTGGCGAAAAGGACTGTTTTTTGCTATTTTGGCCACGGAAAGTTGTATTTTTTTTTCATGCTACATGGCAAACTATTTTTCCGTGCACNAAAAAAAAAACGTTGCGGCAATAGAGACAATTGTTTTTATCTAAAATGGTTATTTATTTAAAAGACAATAAAATATAAGAGGTCAATTTAAAACTAGTAAAAATAAGTAAAGGTCGATTTTGTATAAACGGTTTAAACAGATAAAATAGGTCAGGAGTAATAGGCAATAACAGAGTCTAAAAAATAAACATCCGAGCAGCGAATCTGATTGGCGCGATTGGCCATGATTCGAGGAGAATGTCTGCCTCGGACCCAATATTTTGTAATATTGGCCCCAGTCGAATTAAAAGTCTCACAAACGCGAGAAAAATGCGCTGAAGCGGTTCCACCCACTTCAACTGCGCAAGTAAAAAAGAGGAAAAAAATCTCATTGTCCGAGCTTTCGGTCACGAGTTGCGGAAAATCGGTCAAAAGTTGTAAAAAAAGGGAAGGGCTGGATTTTAAAATAATCTCAGCAACGGTCAAACTAATGACCGCGAGCTCGCACCAGGCCTTGAACTGTTTCGAGTCACCGAAACTCCGCAAAAAATCTACTTTGCCAGAAGGGCTTAAAATTGAAAAATAAAGTGGGCACATAGGAAAACCCGGACAATAAGATATTCCGTCGGAATTCTCTCTATGACGGAATCGAGGGGATAAGACAGAATTTAAATTCCGTCTTGAAATAAGGGTACGAAATTCCCCTTTCGTAAGATTTTTAATAAAGGTCAAAAAAGAATCGAGCTCGGGTATTTCGATCCCATATTCTAAAAGATCGGACAATTCTGTCAAACGATCTTCCCGAGCTCGGAAATGGTCAAAATTGCCTGCAACTGTGAAATGAACCAATTTCTCCGAAATCGTTTCAAGTTCACAGTAGTTAGATTGATTAGGGTTCGAGACCACTAATGAAACTTGCGGCGCGGAGGTCCGGGCACAAAAAGTGGGTGCTAGCCGATAAGTTGTCGGTATAACGTTTAAACTAGGCTTTGAACTAGGCTTAGGTCTGAAAATCCTATTAGCGTAGATTTTGCTCGACGTTTAACCGGTGGCGAATTAAGGGGGTCATAGGGCCGAAATCAGTGTATCGAGATAAAATCTCTCGATTGGATACAATTCGCGGTTGGGCTCAATAGAAAATATATCTGGCTAAGCAGCATCGGTCAAAGGCAGAACCGACACCTGAGTAGGAGCCGGCTCAACAAAAACCACATCCGAATCACTCCGAATCAGTGCGACGATCCCGGAAGAGGAATCGGACTCATTAATCAAAGCGCCCACCCTCACCCCAGAACCCTCATCTCCAGAAAGCATAACTTCAAAGATATCGCCATTAGCGAACATTGCGTTACGCTCTGCGAGCGACATACGTCCAACGGAAGTAACTCATCACTAAAAAAGAGGTTTTATTAAAAATTTATTAAAAAGTTTGAGTTAACCCCCTCACACCCTTTGAATATCTAAAGGCAAAATTTTCGGGAGCAAAACGGCGCAGAAAAATAACATCGTCACCAACCTACAAGTCACATATGGCATAGAGTTTGCATTTCATTCCAAAAATATGTTTGAAAATTTATACGATGACCGTTCGAAAGTTATTTTTCCTACTTTTTTGAAATTTTTAACAAATTTAAGAAAAAAAAAGTTAATTGTGTGAAAAAATAAATAATATCGAAATTCCTGACGGAGCAGTTTTTAGTTTTGAGAGATTATGAGGATTCTTTTAATATAAATTATTTTATCTGCAGTCTCTTTACGAAGAAAAATTTTTTCACAAGTGATTTTTATGAAACTCAAATAACGAAATGATTCAAATATAGAACATAAGTTGGTACTGATTTGATTTATCAGCTTATTAGCAATAGATTTACACATTATACTGCATATAT
>SCLH01001006.1:120268-146592 GCA_004367855.1 Oikopleura vanhoeffeni | reverse complement strand
AATCAAAAATTCTCAGTATATTTTGCCAGCCGTTTAAGCGGGTACTGGTCGCTTGAATTAAATTTTCTCAATTAAAAGTTAGCCATACAGCGCTTTTAGGATACTAGTCAGAATAGCCATCTTGTAGCACTATCCTCAAGGTTTTCGAATAAAAAACTTTATTCTATTTTGGTATGATTACACTCCTTCTCACATAAGCAACACGATAGAACCTAAGCCAAAATGGTTAAACTAGCTCCTTCCAGGTTTTATATCGAAATTATTTGAAATTTTGACATAACTTGCAAAAGTGGTAGGCCAAACTTAATCTCGGTCAGTTTTTCAAGTTTCGCTATATTTTTTCATGAATATCAAAAAAACCACCGTTTTTGACAATTATTCGTCGGAAAAACTATCTCCTTGTAGGAAAAATTATAAAATTTGATCAATTTTTTTTAAAGCTAGCTAACACATTACAAAATTTTATGTCAATTTGGGGCATTTTCAATAAAACCAGCGACCAGTATCTCCTTAATCTGATTATTTTATAAAAAATAGCTGTACAGTTAATTTCATGAACCTAAATTATTTGGTGAACTATCTTTCTAAAGACAAATGCCATATCGGTTACATTTTTGAAATAACTTAACTAACAGATAATCCCGGATAGAATTCAGTCTATAAGGATTTTTGAAAATAATTCAGTTTATAAAGTATTACGTTTTTGACGTGTGAGATAACTTGAATTACAAACAACGATCTAAACCTTGAATCTTATCCTAGAAGTGAAAAAGTGTCAAATTTGAGATGAAAGAAGAATTTGTAATCTACATTTTAATTTTAACCCCCACGCGCGACGTTTTCAATTTTTTTTAGCAGTTATGGTTCGATTCTAGAATAAGCGCTTGATTTTAATTTAAAAATATTTTTCTACAGTCCAAAATAAGATTGCCTTGGTTCAGTCGGCTAAATCAGATAATGAAATGATTACTTAAAAACTTCTGCAATAAAAAAAATTGATAAATTTTAATAAAAAATGAGCTGATGTACATGATATATGCGTTTTAACCAATTCAGTTAACGGTACTACAAAGTGCATCCAATAATGCAATTCCATTCTGGTATGCATCAGCCTGTCTTCAGTCAATTTTTATTGTGGATGAAAATAATATTTCGCGGCCGGATTAGCTAATCAAGCCAAAAATCCGCATTTTTCAGTGATTTTGAATTTTTTAAACGCAGAAAAACGACAAAACTTGATAATAATGATATATTTTCTGAGTCTACAATAAATATTTAGAGCAATGGTCAATTACCTAGATTCTGATTGGTTTGAATTTAAATCAATCAGAATTCAGCTTTCCATATACAATAACAGGGGTTAAAACGCAGGAATATTGTTTATCAGTTATCTACACCAATAAGAATAATACGATTTTTGAGCAAAAATTTACCTTGGTGTCAAATACAAAAATCGAAAGTTATAAGAGCATTTCACAGCAAGATTATGGTAATCTAGCAATCTTGTTAATTGTCAGATTAATTTCGGGCAACAGTAGTAACAGCTGAAGGTTTAAACTTGACTTACGGGTAAGCTGACTTTTCTCTGATTTTTTCGAATTTTTTCTTCTTTTTCGGGGGTCGAATTTTCCTAAAGAGAATTAAAAACTNATCCTAACCCTAATTCCTAACCCTATCTACCCTATTCCTAACCCTATTCCTAATCCCTAATTCCTAACCCTATTCCTAACCCTATTCCTAACCCTATTCCTAACCCTATGTCCTAACCCTATTCTACCCTATTCCTAACCTATCCTAAACCCTGATTCAACCCATTACTAACCTATTCCCCTAACCCTATTCCTAAACCCTATTCCTACCTATCCAACCCTATTCCTAACCTATTCCAACCCTATTCCAACCCTATTCCTAACCCTATTCCTAACCCTATTCCTAACCCTACTAACCCTATCCTAACCCCAGGTTTATTCAAAATCGAATGCGGGAAAAAAAAGGTAAGATTTTTTTCCACGCGCTAAAGGCGGGAAAAACACAAAGTTTTTAAAGGGAAAACTCAAAAGTTTCCCCGCATTTTTCACATAGCGGGAAAAAAGACCCGAGAACCGTTTATTTGTATAGCTAATGATTGATTAAGCGGAAAGCATCAAAGTTCCCTTTTAATCATTTGGGTTAAAAAACCTGGGTCAATCCTTTGGGTTAGCTCAGGGAAGACAAACCTGTAGTCGAGAAAAAATCTCTAAAAATGGCATGGCTGTGAAAAACAGGATTCTAACTTCCCAACTAACATAATTATTTCTAGGAAGTTTTGTTCTTGACAATTCGAACTGAATGATTATACCAACAGACAGACAAAAACCGTTTGACCCCAGTGAATTGAACAATCATCCCATAACACCTTGAATTAAGTCAATCAAATCGTTTAATTTGTTCCGCAAAAATTCTTCAAATCGAGACGGCCAATTTTTTGAAAATAACCAAAACTTTTTCAATGATCATTAGAATAAAGAGGTTTAGAATGATTTTAATGGGTGAAGTCAAGAAGTTCACACAGTGACGTACTCAGCCGGTGGCCATATCTGGCCACCTGACATTAAAAATGCATATTTTTATCCAGTATCGTTAGCAGAAAAATATAAACTATTAATTCAAAGGCTTTAACAATTATTTGATAAAAAATATAAATTCATATTTTTCGGTAAATTACGGACGAATTTTTATGAGAAAATATCGTAAAAAGAAGAATACTTGTCAAAAACGGTAAATTAAATCAATTTCACATATAATATAAACAATATCCCACCTGATATTGGCCGCCGTGTCAGACTTACGCGATATTTGACCTTACGATATATACAAAATCATTTGCAAAAAATGTTTCCCCGAGAAATAAAAGAAATTGTGTAACAAAATGTTAAACAGTGTGTCTTGACATGAATTAAAAAATGTATGAAAAAGTGTCTTGCCCCATATTGCGGCTTCTATAACGCCGGCCAAAAGTTCTTTAATCAACTTTGGCGCGACAAAAAATACAAAGAAAATTATCGTACAAAATTTATCTACAAACAAATCTACAAAGTTAAACAGTTTCAATAACATATTTGGTTAACGGACACTTTCAATTGTTATTTTGGGGCCCCATATTCTGAATCCCTCCCGCAAAGAAGGCCTAACCTATTCTTGGTCCCCTCTTGGCAAGGGAACCTAAAAGGGGATCAAAAAGTACGTTAGCCTGATTATTGATACCAAAAACCGACCCAAGATCTATTTGATAATTAGAGGGACAAAGAATACGAAATTCAAAATTGCTCCCAACGATTGGATCTTCTCGGTTGGAATTATCGATTTTTACACATTGGAGTTTAGGTTCAAGCTCTACTCGGCTAGAGTTAGAGCCTCATCTATTACCTGCCAACCTATCTGAGAAGCCAGATTGAAAAATTTTGTGCTAGAACAAGATTGTCTTCGTTGACAAAGAATTTATCTTCTCATTCTGGACATGATTTAATAAATCGAAACGTTAAAAAAACAATATTTTATAATTGAAAAGAATTTATAATTTTATATAATCCCTCGAAACCAAAAAACATATTAATTATAACTAATGAAGAAATACTAATTAAATTAATTTCTCAATTTTTTATTTTTCTAACTTTTTCGGTTTATTGTCGCATTTCAAAGATTTGGATATTTCAAGTTCAAAATTAAAACCCTGAACTTATACAGTACTAGAATTCGTGATATGTAATAAAAATTTATGTTAAATAAAATAGACAATTGCTATAGACATAAAATTATCATTAATTTAAGTTTCACTGTTTTGTAATTAAAACTAGATATTGGACCGGCAATATCGGCCCCCCCTTATATAAGAATATGTATAATAAAGATATTAATATACATCGGCGAAACTCATAATAAAAGCCTAACTAGTAGTAAATATTATTATTTTAATTTTATACCATCATCCTAAAAATGGGAACATAATAACCTAAACACAGAGACAGATAACGCAATGAGTACATCGAGAAAGCTACATAGAGCTGAACGTATTATGAATTTATGAAATCCTGGCATAGCACGAAGAGTGGTACCGACGTTGCACGTTTGGGTTTAAACCAAAAAACAAATTAGAAAAATGTCAAATGTCCATGGAAAAATTTCGAATCTGGAAAGAAAATGCCTTAAGGGTACCGGTCCCTAAATTGACATATTCTCGATAAAATATTAGCGAAACACGGCTTCAAGGATATTATTCAGATTAGCCACGTTCGTAGAACTAGCCTTCACTTGCAAAAAAATTTGTTCACAACTTTTTTGTAATGACCACACTCCTTCACAACATAAGCGCACAAAAGCACCTAAGCCAAAACGAAATTCCTACTCCTCTGAGGTTATATTGAAAATAAACTAAATTTTAATATAAGCCTGTATAATAGTAAACAAAACTTTTTGTAGGAGAGCTTTTGTCGATAAGTGGCTAATTTATTCTAGAATACGTAAAAAACCGGTCCAAAAGACCGGTTTTTGGACTTTTTTCATCGGAACTTCCTACTCCTCTAGGTTAAATTTCAAAATTACTCAAATTTTTGCAAAAGCTAGCTCTAAACAAACAGAAACTTGTAGGACCGTTTTGTCAAGATTTCGAACCCCAAACAAAAAATATGAATTGTTTCAAAGGTCACGTGAAAATAATTTCCGAAAAAAAATGTGCCTTCGATTTTTTTGAAAGTAGGCTCAAAAGAAAGCTGAGGAAACACTGAAGAGAAAGTTGGCTTACGTCAAACCCGATATTTTGAAGTTTTCAGTGGTCCAATTGAACACACGAACGTTATTTTGAACAAATTTTGAGAAAAATACTTTAGAAAAAAATCGAAACCAAACGCAAAATTTTCGAAATTTTTTTGTTGTCATTTGGGTGTTTTATGCGTTCAAAACATAAACAATTGAAGTTAGTGCAAATTTTTATGAACATAATTAACTGCATAAATTAGGAACCGGGATACCCTTAAGACCGAGTTAAGAAATCAATTATAAAAATATCGAATACTTTAGACTAAACTTGAACTCTATTTTAGATTTACTCAACAAACTTTTTCCCTACTCTATTTTTGAAACTCATAAATATTATATTGAAAATAAAGTTTGCATTTAAGAAAAATCTAAGGCGACTCAAAATATGAACAGAAAAAAATTAGATGCCTGGATTTGGAAAAAAATAAAAATTTTAAAACAAATTACGTGGAAATTATCAATCTCAACCCAATATGAAAGCCATCCGAAGTGTCGAAATTTAATAGAACGGGCCTAGAAGGCAAATGTAAATGAAATGGATATCCCAATAGTTTTAAAAGTAGTACTTTTCTCGCATCCGAAAATGTAACAAGTGTTCAAACTACCGATATTGTAGGGTCAAACCTTTCTTATTTAAAGCTTATTCATTTATGTGACAAAAGTCCCGAATATAGCCCTATAAACTGAAACTGATTACAAATCCAAATTGAATGATTTATTTGATAATCAACATTTTTTCAAAAATTGAAAAAGAACTGTGGCTTTTCGAAAGTTGCTTAGCGAAACCTTATAGGGCCACCAATATAAGCAATACACTCTAATTAAACTTCTCCCTCTCAATTACTATAGCTCACTGTTATGGGTCACTCAAACTCATAAACGGGTCTGCCTTGCGCCCGGAAATAGTGTAGGAAATTTTTTTTTAAAATTTTGTCTAGGACACATTTCCTAGAATTATTCGTTTTTTTTTTGAGATTTTTTGAAAATAATTAAATTTCGAAAAAAAAGAATTTCGTGAACTATGTATGCATAGTCCTATGCAATTACAAACCTATGTTTTTAAAATTCAAAATTTCCGAACCAGTTACAACAGTTAGACGATTTGAAATAAGGAATTTCAAAAAATAAAAAATCGTTTAATGTGTTTAAAGCTATCTTGAGAGAATTTTTTCTGGTATTTAAGACGTTTTTTTGTTCTCAAAATTTTCGATAAAAATCGCATTTTCGGTCATTTTTTGTTATTTTAACAGGTAGTCTGGAATCCAGTTCTAGCGAAAGCCGTATGAAGTGCAGAAAGGCTGAATTTTTTTTTGGCCAGTGAAAGAATTAAGGCGTTTTTCGTTAGCCGTTTTTTTTTAATTGAGGGTCGGCGACCAAATTGACCTCTAATTACGGTCAAAGTTCAAGGTCAATCTCAAGTTCACGTTATAGATTAAAAAGTACCTCCAAAAAAATCGGATAGGTTCGCACTCTTCTGATGAACATATGTAGCAAGCTATGGGTCAATAATGTAACGAAAGGTCGTTAGAGAAGCTAAAAACTGGTCCAACACCAAGGTGAACCTCAAGTCCATCGTTTAGACTTTACTGAAAGGTCGCTTAAGGTAGCAAAAACAGAGAGAAAAAAAGTTTTTTGCTCTCTAGGCGACTTTCAGTACATTATTTGACCCATAGTTGCTAATAGTTCATCAGAAAGTCGACCCTTCCCGATTCTTTGAAGGGTACTTGCAACCTAAACGATAAACTTGAGGTTGACCTTTGGTGTTGACTCATTGTTTTGCCTCTCTAGCGATCTTCAGTACATTATTGAACCCCAATAGTTGCAATACGTTCATCAAAAGTCGACCTTCCGATTTCTTTTGGGGGTACTTTCAATCTATACGATGAACTTGAAATTGACCGGTCATTAGAGGTCAAATATTGGTCGCCCGCCTCAATCAAAAACGGCTAAACCGAAAAACGCTTAATTTTCATGGCCAAAAAATCCAGCCTTCTAGCACTTCATACGGCTTCGCTAGAACTGGATGTCCAGAACTACCTGTAAATCATTCTAAAAATTGACCGAAAAAATCGAGTTTTTTTTCCAAAAAAATTTAGAAGAACAAAAAATCCCTAACGTCCTAAAATGACCAGAAAAAATTCTCTACAAGATAGCTTAAGGGTATTCCTGCTCCTAAATTTGATCATATTCTCCGATAATATATTAGCCAAACAGGGCCTCGAGGATATTAATTCAGATTAGCCAGTTTGTAGAACAGCCTCAGCTTGCGTCAGAAATGTGTCAAAACTTTTTTGCATGAATACCACTCCAGACACATTAGCGAACAGGGAGACCTAAGCCAAAACGGAAATTCTATCTCGTCCTGATGTCTACTTTGAAATAAACCTAAATTTTAACATAACCTGTATAATTAGTATACAAAATTCCTGTGAAAGTCGTTTTTGTCGACAAATGCTTATTTTTGTCTAGAATATCGATGAGACCATCGTCTTTTTTTTAGATTTCCATCGAAAATTCCTACTCCTCTGAGATTAGATTTCAAAAATTCACGTTAAATTTTCGCAAAAGGAAGCTCAGAAACAAATAAAACCTTCTGCTGTGGAGTCGTTTTTTCAATTTCGACCCCAAACTCAAAATAGGATTTTAAAATCGACGTTGAAAAAATTTCCGAAAAAAATGGTTCGATTTTTTCGAAAAGTAGACTCAAAAGAAAGCTGGGGAAACAACTGAATGAGAAAGTTTGGCCTTACGTCCAACACCCGATGTTTTGACATTTTACGTGGTCCAACTGACACAAAACGTTATTTTGAACATAATTTTGAGAAAAAAATACAAAAAAATCGAAAAAACGCAAAATTTCGAAAAATTTTTTTGTTGTCATTTGGGTTGTTTTTATTCGTTCATAACATAGAACAATTGAATTTGGTGCATTTTTATTGAAACATAATAACTTGCAGGAAATGTAGGAGCAGGAGATACCCTTAAGGGGTAGCAGGCGATGTGGCGACGCGTCAATTTAATTTACGAATAATTTAGTTGGTTTATTTTTTTGGTTATTATCGTTTAGCTGAAGCCAAATTATGTGTATCAACATTAAAATCATTATTATTATTTAAGGAACGATTTGAGTTCAAACTTTTATTTTTATAATTCGTGAAAATTTCGAAAAAAATCAAAGCCATTATGAAAATTTTACAGCAATTTTGTCGGTCCAAAATTTTTTCTGATTATATTTTTTGAAATTTGTGAATAAAAACAAAAAAAAATGCCACTTTAACCTTTTTTTCATGCATGTTTACATATTTTCTGACTGCTGTTGGAAAAATCATGAAATGTTTATTTGTCATTTGTTGTCGACTTTTTAGAAATATTACGAAAATTTTCCGACAAATCAAGTCCAAAAATTTTATTGTTAGTTTTTTGAAAACTCCTTTAAAAAAGTTAGCCAAATCACATTGTGAAATTTTATAGTATCTATTTGATTCGTATTTCAATCGATTGGAAAGGTCAAGCGAATATGTGTTTCTGAACTACTGATAAAATTTACACATACAACACCTTGCTTGTGACAGACCGGTTTGTGCCATTTGGTACGCACAATTTATAGAAATTTTATTTTGTTTCAAAAAATTTATATAAAATTGCGGGTTGTACTAGGTTACTTTTACTTTTGAAACTCAGAACATTTTTTAAATATTAACACTTAATTGAAGGACAATTTTTTTCCTAAAAGCTGTTTGTCTCAATTTTTTCATGGAAAAAACACTTCATAACTATTAGATTAACTATGATAGTAGAACTATAGACTATATAGTATTAGAGATTTTTTTCATGTGGAGATAATGAATTCTCTCCACTTATTAGTGCAATTCACCCGAAAATGCTGAAAGTTTATAAATATTACCTTTTAAAAAAAATCCCACTCGGGTCAAGTTGGAAATGGAGTTGTATGAAAAGTGGTTTTTGATATTTTTACAATACTTAAAAATGTTGAGAAAATTAAAAATATACGTTTGCAAGAATGGACACTTTTATTGAAGATAAAAAAATAAAAAATAAATTTTCACATTTTTTTTCTTCAATTATCGCTCTTAACAAATGTAACCGAATCTCCAGGACTTATGGCACCCCCTTACAGGGGGTAGGTTCGTAATTTTTTGAGCCTCTTATAGAATTAATTTATGTAAATTAATATCGGTTATGACTAAATGTTGAACCCAAGGAATCTCGTGGTGGGCACTTTTTTTTTCAAAACACATCTAAGAACAAATCTGAATTTTCAAATTCGAATTATTTTTTTGCTATTAACCGCCGATAAAACCGGATTGTCACCATGATATTGAAACATTTTTTATTGGTGAATAATGACCCACCCAAAACGATGCATGACATTAAAATCATCGAAATGTCTTAATCGATTCCTAGAAATTTCAATTATTTTAAGCCAAAAATGTTAACCTAATATATCGAATTTGACGCTGATGGTTAAAATTTTGAATAGCTGTAAGCCAACTTTTGATCAGTGAAAATCTCAGCTGTTAATTTGGTGGTACTTTTGTTCGCATCAGACGGAACTTTTTTTTCGAACTTTTTATTTCCCGGTTTACTTATAGTCATATTCTAGAATTCTAGGGTGAAATTCAAAAAATCCGAGCCGAACATATTGACGACACTTATATTCATCTACTCTGAGTCGAAAAAACGGTTTTATTCTGAAACCATCCCGTCTAGGAGAAGCTATCACTTTGAAGACGAAAAATTGTAAAAATCGGCGCTTCAAAAAGTGATTCTATGAAAATTTCAAGAGCGAAATTCTAAAAAAATGGCTTAAACATTTAGTAAACCCACACTCTCCCGTACTCTGTGTAAATTTTCAGGAGCTTTGGTATGTGGGGTCTAAAAAAGAAGCATAGATTTTGAAAAACACGTTTAGTGCTCTAGAATAGACTCACACCTGGTGGTTGATGTAACCAAGGTTGACTTTGAGATGGTAATTCGTTAGCGAAGGCTAGATCTACAAACGAGTATCCTCAGAATGTTAACCTGCCTAGACTTGCTTCTGAGGCGTGATTGAAAAGGATACCAGATTACGACACCACCCTTAATGGGGGCATCATCGCAGATTTGACATATTCCGGTTGATTAATTCTGAAACTAAAAGCTTATTGAGAAAAACCGAGAAATGCTAATTTGTAGATCTATCCTAATCTTGCGAAAAAGTACATAACAAATATTTTTGACCATACACAATAGGTACAGTTATCGAACAAGGTGACATTTCCAAACGCAAAACTCGTATCTCTCCCAGGACGGTAATATCAAATTGAGTTCAAATTTTCAACAGATCACGTAACGGTAGTAATGTCAATCTTTTAAGGCGAGCTTTATTGATCGCCGCTAAACAATTCTAGAACGCCAATAACCGACGATTTTTCACAATTTCAGACTTCCAAAAATCTATCTCCTCCGAAGATAAATTTGCAAAATGGCTCAAATTTTTATCAAGTATTCTTCAGAACATTTGTAAGAGATTTAGGTCAGCTTTTTTGCAATTTCCAGCGAAAACTCGAAATATGATTTTTTAGGTCATTTTCGAAAACATTTTCGAAAAAAAAAGTGCTTCGATTTTTTCGAAAGTAGGCTCAAAAGAAAGCCAGTGAAACACTGATGAGAAAGTTGGCTTACGTCAAGTCGATATGCTGAAGTTTTAGTGGTCAAATTCGAGCAAACGTTATTTTTCAACTTCATCTTTTAAAAAATACTTAGAAAAAAATCGAAAAAATGCGAAAATTTCGAATTTTTTTTTTGATGATTGGGTTCTTAGTACACTTAATTATCACCCCGTATCAATTTGGAGCATTTTTATGCCTCTCAGGCCTTTATTTAATCAGACAGATATACCCCCTTAAACACACCGATTATTTTTGAAATTCCTTATTTCAAATCGTCTAAGTAACCTTAAATCATCGAAAAATGATCATGAAGACTTTTTTTTCTAATTCATTATATGAATCTTTTTTTTTGGTTGATACAAATGTTATGACAAAATTATTGAAAGGCAACTCAACATGTATTTTGAATAAAAATAAGCCAGTTTTTAGGAAAGTGTTTCGATCGTACATTTTATACAAAAAATAATTTCTCGTATCGTGGGCCCAAAATTTTTTATCTGGTACCACAGCGGGACTTTATTTCTATGCTTCCAAGGGTTAAATTCAATGGGTAAAACGGTTTTCAGTTTGAGTTTGTTGGCATACGATTGTGTAACTATTTCAGTTCAAATTGTCAAGAACCAACCTTTCAGACTTTTATCACGCTCTGAGATCGCCAGATAGTTTAACAATTTTTAGATGATCGGAATTAAGATACTCTGATATTTGAGCGACATGTCCTCATCATAAGCAATTAATTCTCCCAATTTGCAGAAAATGAAAAAAATGAAATCAGCCTGTTGCGATGAAAAAAATGTTTAGGTCTCAAATCGGATATTTGGAGATGCTGATTTTCTAAAAAAGTGCTTCCACATTACTAATCGTAGGGAGCGTTCCAAGCGGTCAGGGAAAGTTCATTTTTGTGTTAAATTACTTCAACTTTCGCCGCTCTATGAAACGCTCCTTACAATAATTACTGTATTAGGCATTATTATCAAGCTAAAACTCCGTAGATAAAGATATTTTCTTGTCTGAGAAATTCCTGAACTTTAAAGGGTATTTTCGAGAAAATCTGAGAACAAAAGTTTTGTCTGCAGACAAGGTAAATTACTGTAATTGTGCTGCGGGATTAGCTTGAAATTCAGAAATTATTATCAAAATAGAAAATGATAATAAATCTGTCTAGCGCATACTTAAGCAAATGAGGACCATTATGTTCCTGATCAAATGACGCAAAATGTGGTTTTGGCCCTTATATCTATTACGGTAATTGCTGGACTTTTCATGTCACTTTTCAGATTTGAGTATCTGATGTTATTTCCTGTTTATTTTATGCAACCGAGCAGTTGAGGGAAAATAGTAGATGGTATTGTTTTTTTAATTATTAGTTATCTTTAGCAAAAAAGTTTCCACTAATGAGCGCCCGTCTAATTTTAAGTCTCAGCTGCCTTCCAAAAAAATGCTGGGCCTTGGCTGTAATTCTAGGTGTCACCATAAATTACTTAATTTTTTGTTATGGGAGGAATAATTCTGGGCATTTAAAAATGCGCAACAGATAGGCCAAAGATAATCGAACGCGATCATTAGTTGGTGAAATATAATGTGATTAACACGTTTTTCACACGATTACCTCTTTTTTGTAGCTATTTTACATCAACTTCCCAGCACAAAAAAATACTAAGAACCCAAATATGAATGGCATAAAAGACCCAGCAAGTACCGAAAAGGATATATTTTTCTCAAATAATTCATTTATTCACAGTATTCTCTCGTAGAACAGCAAACCGTGTCGGACCGACACTGTCGGTATCCGTAGGAAATTTTGAGAAACTCGTTGCCCACTTTATAAATCAATCGAAGTTTCGTTATCAACATCAGTTTTATTACAATTTGAGACATTGACTCGAAAGATACAGTATGTAGATGTTTTATTTTGAAATTGTATATATAAAGGCAATATTGAAATTATAAAGGCAATAAATTCCATCGTAAAATTCCGTCGAAAAGGGGCTATGGGAAACGAGGTCCTCAAAATTGACCCCCCCCCATGGGGCCCACCCCAAGTTATGTTTTAGAAAGTGTGATAGTAGCGTGAAAGCCAGGGCTTTCTTTAGACTCAAACTCTTTCTATTACGAAATTAGGTATCATTTTCGACTTTCTAGCAGTTTGACGATCGTTATGACTCAAGTAAAAACTGCAACAGAAGTCAAAATAAGCCGCAGGAAAAAGGCCCTAGGAGTTAATAAAAATAATCGTTACTAAGCGCAATATATATTTCGAAATTATTAACTCGAATGCGGCTCAAACTATGATGATTATACTCGTTGACTGACAATTTTATGATTCGTTATATCAATTACGGGACCTCCTGGAACATTTTAGCTAAATTTTAAGCAAAAATTTTTATATAATTGGGCTTTTGAAAACAACCTATCCGATTAAGTTCTTAGATAGCTCATACCGAATGGGACCATACCGAATAGGACCATTTTTTATTTTTCTCTGAGATTACTGAAATTGTTTAATTATCAGTTTTTGTTACACAAATTGGAACAATGGTCTGATTCGGACCAATTTTTTAAATGTATTTCTCTCTAAATGGTTGTGCTCAGTTTGAGCTATCTAAGATAGCCTATCTTATAACTCAATCGGCTGAGTCGTTTTCAAAAGCCGAATTTTATAAAAATTTTGGCTAAAAATCTAGTTAATATGTTCCGGGAGGTCCCGTAATCGATATATATTAAACTTTAATTTTAGAAAATATGTTTTTGGTCTGGAGACTCCGGAGTCCGGACCGAAGTGTAAAACTTAAACTCAGTTAATCCAAGCTCACGCCGCTCGGGGGTTAATTTTGATGAGGTTTCAATCATGGGGAAATAGTTCAATTTCGAAACTTTTCGCTAATATTGCAATTTTTAGCCAGTGAGTCATAAAGAGATTCGTTTATAAGCTGAGTGATGTACTAAGTGAACAAAGCTTTGCATAATTTTTGATTTATTGTGCGGATTATCTTATGAATCATAAGTTATGATGAACAATACTAGTTAATTTTCAGCCAGATTATTGTATACTGTAACAGACTGTTACTAACAGTTCCCTGCCTTTTTTGTGCTTTAGCTTAAAAGTTCGTGAATTTTTGTGATAAAAATCGGGAAAATTAACGAAAATACCAAATATTGAAGTTGTACAGCCTGTACTAGTGAAATTTTAATATTAGTACACTACTATCTCTGAAACAAAAATCTTTATTTATGAATGCATTTAAAAATATTCATGTACTGTACAGGGTGTCACATTTTTGCTCTCATTCTTATTTTTTTAAGAATTTACTACCCGCCAATCAAAACGATTACATTTGGCAAGCACCAACGTGTTCGCCAAATTAAAACGTTTGGATTGTCGGAGTTAGCTTCTGGAAAAACTGAGAATCGGAGCAAAAATGTGACATGCTGTACGTTTTTCTGAAATTATTCAATATGTATTACATTCAATGTAAGAATATGAGCAAAAATTTGACATACTGTTATAAATTTAATATATTATAAATCTACTCAGTATTTATGAAACTAGATTTTAGTTTCATTTACAAAAACTCTTTGCGCTCCTTATAAGAGTTAATGCATCTAAATTGTAATTTGAAAATTTCGCAATATTATAGTTGTATTAAAAAGCAACGTTTCGACTCGATGTTTGACTTGTACCGTAAAGTATGTGGAAATCTATCAAAAGTACCTAATTCAGCAATATATTACCGTCATTACCAATGGTAAATAATCTAGCAACTTTGATAAATTATCATTACGCAATTTTGTTGTCGAAATTCCAAGCTAATAATACCAATAAATTCCTAGGTAAAAATACTTTTCGAATTTATCAAATATGATTATTTATCGAATTTAATCACAAATATGACCAGTTAATCCTTCAGAGCTCGTAGATTCCTTATACCATGACATCTGGAATAAACGTGTTTTATGAAGCAATGAAATAATAATTTCGACAAGGTAAAAATTGCGCAACTAACATTTATCTAAGTTGCCAAATTATGAAAAAAATTAAATCATGGAATAATAATTAAGGAGGTTTTAGGGTCCCCAAATCAAATATTTGGCATTTTGAAAGCTTATAACTTTTAATTTAGTATGGTAAAAACAATTCTGTTACAGATTAAGAAGCTAGGAACCTCGAAAGTTATCACATATACGTGACATTGTTAGTTGAATTAACCAACCTGTTGACCGAACTACTGTTTTCTGCGTATAACTAAAATAGCGTGTTCATTTAACATGTTTGAGCTTATAGCAGTTCACGAGGTCCTATAAAATTATCTTGGCGAAGTCGCTATCGACCCACTTTTTTCTGATTTTTTTTCTAGTGCTCAAATTACTTCTGCATACTGGTACTTGTACATAGTTTTTTGTTTGCCTTTTTTCATGAATACAAAATATTGACGCATTTTTATGAATTCTTACTTAGGGCGCTCCTGAGCTCGGTTTGAAAAAAATACGAAATGTGAATTTTGCCATTCCCAAGGTTGTATAATTTTTTAAAAGCATTTTTTAAATCTCCGCTATCGGTTTAGTCATAAACGAAGTTAAAATTTATATTTTTGAAAATTGTTCAGCAAAATCAAATTTGAAATTACTCACAAAATTTTCTGAAAATTTAAGAGAATTTTTTCAATTTTTTTTATACTTTTCAAGAAGTCACCTGACTTAACTCGAGACGGCGTCCGCCATACTGTATAAATCGAGCCATATTAGCAAAGTTTCTTATCAACATACATTTTTCAATAGCTTAAAAAATATTCAGCCAATTGCTATACAATTGGAAGAACAAAAAAATAAAGAATTTAAAGGCATTAATGAGAATAAGAAAACGTCGTAAATGCGTCGTAAACTGCAATTAAATGGTGTATGGCGACGCGTCGCCATAAATCGGGTCTACGAGTTAAATGAACTCAGTAAAATATTATTATGAAGCACTAATGCTGTTATTTGTTATGGATAAAAGATAAGTTGGATACCCTACAACCCCTTAAAATACTGCCGAGTCGGGATTCTTGATAAATGTTCACATACAAATAAGACAAATTTGCCAAAATAATACGAATTTCCGTGTCGCGACATGTCGTATGCTGGTGATAAGTCGGCTTGAACTTTGTGTGGTTTATAACTGATTCGAACCCTGTTGTACTTCGAGTCGAATAATAAAAGATACCACACACTTAAATTTTCAAAGCAACTGGTTATAAGTTTTATTCAATATATCAGATATGTGTCTATTAAAATAACGTTGCGCTGCGTACTTTCGCATAAAAATGAAGACTTTCGCAATTTATTGAACTCTAACGAGTGGGCTCAACGTCGTTGAGTTTAGTACGGCATCATTTAAATTATTCGATAATTTGGGTATTTCACATACCAGATGTGCTTTTGGTACACAAATACGTCACAATTTTATACACATGACAACGAAAAATCCTTTAGGCAATTTTTAGAAAAATTGCCTCGAAATATTTCGCTGATGGATAAATTTGCTTTCAACTTCCGCTTTTCAGTATACGGTATACTGTATACCGGAAAATTCTAGAATTCAAATTTTCAAAATATAGATGAGGGGTTTCAGTGTTGTGTGCTTACAATGCGCGTCAATCATTGCTCTTTGGTCAAAGTTTATACCGTATAACACAATAGCTGAACCCACACAAAAGCTGATGCGAATTGCCGACGACTCTCCTTTTTTATTGGATAAGATAGCTCTAATCTTGTAACTCTCAGAATTGCAGACTATTTCTAGCCCATAGAAACATATGGTCACGCGTGACCATGCTGTTTAAATAAAGCGTATAACCTAAGATTAATTATCAACATACATTTTTTCTTTGTTAATACTTAATATAATATAATTCAAATACTTTGCTACAGTCCTATAAAAAATATGTGAAAAAAATTAATAAAAAAGGCATCAAATGTGAATAAGTAAATTATAAACTCTTTCCTTTTCCACGATTCTCACAATTAAGTGCATAAGTAATACGAATAAAGGCTTAATTTGAAATTTTGAAATTTGTAGTATTAAACCGCTAACACTTTGCCTCTGCTCTGTGTAAAAACAATCCAATGTTTTTATCAAAATTTTCTCGAAAAAAGAAAAGAACGAAGATGAAAACAACTATTATTGATGACTAATTTGAGATGACGCACCGAATTGATTTTTTACATCAGTCCATTTCTGGATCTCTGAAACTTATCAGAAGTGGAAAGATATTTATTATGGTGTAATCGTAGGCGTAGAACGCAAATCCGTTATCCGATCTCAAATATTTTGAGTACTTTTTGAAAAAACATAGTACCGATATACAGTAATTTGAAAAAGTACTCAAATTAAGTCAAAAAAATTTTAGGGTTAACTTCAAACGTTTTTAAGACTTTTTTTCTCATTACAGCATAGTTCAAATAAATTCACTTGACGAAATAATTAAAAAATAAGGTTTGGAATATGGATTACCGACCTTCAGAGTACAGAGCCTGAATATTTGAATGAGAACAAACAAGCAAGATATTAGCACCCAATCAAAACCCTGGATTGCGAATAGGCCGATTCATTGGTCAGATAAACCAATCAAATGCTCAAATGCCATAATACTTCGAGGTGTCGGAACCATATGTCATATATTAATCCTTATTTCTTGAAAAATAAGATTACGTGACATTTTTGGAAAATGCCGTTATGTTTAAAATTCTTAGATTATGTGTTTATTTTTCCTGACATTCTTTTGGAGTATTTTGGGTACTATTTGTGTACTTGAATCAAAACCTTATTTCCTAATTTGAAGGTCTCGTGATTGTTTTTGGACTTTGATGTAATGGAAAAAAGTCTTAAAAACTTCTGAAGATCCTCTTCACCTTTTTCAAAAATTGATTTAAGTAATTAAAAAAAACAGTACTATTTCGGCCAACCTTATTTTTTGAACATACGGTCAAGTGATCATTTTTCAGCTTTGTTGTAATGGAAAAAAAGTCTTAGAATTTATTTTGATCACGCTCAAAGGTTTTTTTTTGATGATTCCAAAAATTTTTGCAAAAAATAAGTACTGTAATACAGTGAAAATTAAAAAAAAATGCACAAACGTCAATTATAAAAATAGTCGATCCATCACTTTGTAAATGCTTCCTTCATCAATTATTATGGGTCCTAAATTTCGATTGCAAGGCACATGGTCACGCGTGACCATAAAGTTACACTGAGAGTTAAGAACGAACGTCATTTGGAGAAACTTTATCTTTAGGCGAAAAACATAATAGATGAAAAAAATTCTGGTCATTCTTTGATTATATTTATCCCCGAGGATTATTTCGCACATGATATAATGAAAAGCACATGAATGGTATTTTTTAAATATACCATATAGAAAATACCATATATTACATATGTCACATATGATATGTGACATTTTTGATATGGCATGATAGCAATTTAAAACGGAAACAATCTACTTTTATTGGTCAAGAAAGTTATTTTGGGCTGAATTTCAACGGAATGGTTTCTACACATCGAACGTCCTTATTTTTAGTCCGTCTTTTTTTGTAGAAAATTTAAGTCTGTGACGATTTGAAATAAGAAATTACAAAAGTCAAAATGGGAACTAATTTTATTTGTTCATCTCAAGCATAAGAATTTGAAATGAAATGAAATAAAATCTGACGAGATTTTTTTTCTACAATATAGGCTATATTATATAGCTTATAAAATCGACACCTTTTTTCACTTTTGAAAGTCCTTATTTTAAATCGTTTATGAGATACTGGGTGATCCAGATAAGATCAACTATAAAAAAGGCATTAATCTATGTCATAAACGTTCGGGGCGTTCGTGTTTATACAAGTATGTCGTCAAATTCAACTGATCAGCAATGCAATTAACTTGAGGCCTTATATCATTTCTTCAAAAAAAAATTCTTTCATTTTTTACTGCTGCTATACTTTCTTCTTATAAAACAACTGAAGCAGTTACTCTCAAATAGTAACCCCGGAACTATTGAAAAAAGGAACAGTAGAGCGTCTTTAGTAAGACGATCCGATTTAAGTTCCTAGTGAAAAAGTGCGTCCTTATAAAGCACCTGGCAAACTTCCGGGAAAAAAGTGCGTCCTAAGAAAAACAATGTAAAAAACAGGAAAAAAGTGCGTCCTAAGGGTCCGTCCTACTAAAGACATTCTACTGTAACTATTTGGAGTTATTGCTCGGGCTAACTTTTTTGGGATAAATACTCGATATTTTTTTCATATTTTAGTATTCTACATCATTTTTAAGTTTATGGAACCTAATGAGCAGAAAAAGTGACGGCGTGTAAGATGAGAAAATATGTGAAAAGTTTGTTTTATATGTCCACACGAGGCGTAAGGGAACAACATTATATTTTTATCTTTAGCACTATGTATTAACATTATTTTAAGCCGTATCAGACATTCTAGAGAGGATATCTACTATCTTTACAATTTACAAAATTTTCAACCGAATAATTAAAGCTAATCGTTTGGCAATCACTTGGGCAACCGCTAGCGAGAGAACTTATTTTCGGATGACCGCGAGACTACCCCCAATTATTTTTTGGGCTAAGTTTAGTACTATATCAAATTCCATGCCAAGTTTTTTCACAGACACTACCTCCTTAATAAAAAACGTCGATGATAAAGTTCAAAGCTAAGCTAAAAACCCCCTTCTTTCTGTCACGGCAATTACAGATTTGTTTTTGAGACATAGAATCTATCTATTATTCTATATCTTATGAAGCAGAAAACCCGCTTAACTAATTAACCCCCCAAAGCTGCGTTTAACCTGTGTATAAATTCTGCATAGGTAATCTTTTATTCACCAGCGGTATATTTTAAATCATAATACTGAATCTGGAATACTGCAAAGGTTGTTATCGGCCGATACCAGCCTAACAATACCGAAATTTGTAAATTTAGGCTGGGGCTGATTTTTGCCCCAAGTTCAAGTAATAATTGGCACATGGAGTATGTAATCTTTGGTAATTATTTGCGGCAACAACCCGATTTATTTTAAACTGGAGGGTTATCTACTGTATAAAATGTATTCAAGTGAGTCGATCCAATGTATAATTTTAGAGATGCGTCTAACCTGTGTACAATTTCTGCATAGATTATCTTTTATTCAACAAGCGGCAAAGTTTTAAATTTATATTCATAATCATGTAGGCTGTTACCGGTCAGGTCTATAACGAAAATGGAGATATCCCTTTATCACACTTTGCTTAGAATGCGTAGCCACGTCGATTTTTCTATGTTATTCTTCTATTGATTTTCCTACATGTATTTGGCTACGCATTCTAAGCAAAGTGTGATAAAGGGATATACGGACTGTATATCATAAACATGTAAAATTCGAATTAGCCAATCTTATTATTTTTTGAGGTTAAGTAACCGAAAAAACATTTCAAATTTTTTTGAAATCGGGTTCTAGAATTTTTCCAAAATTTTTCAGAATTGACCAAAATTCTTTGCCTCGAATTACTATGAGACTCAATTAGTATGAGACTCAAAAGAACTGCTGTGAAATTGTTAGAATTATGACTGAAAGTACTTTTTCCGAAACTCTTCATTTCTTAGAGATATCGGAATTTCAAAAATCGAATTTTTAGTAGGGCTAAAATTTCGCATTGGTTATATGATTTTTTCGTCCCGTTGTGATAAGGTATAATATAAAAACCAAATAAATTTATAATTTCGACATTTTTTCTCGACCCCCTACGACCAGGGATCGGATTTTTGAAAATTTGACCAGGTCGATTTTTTTCTTAAATTTTCCGGGTCGACTCGGGTCGGGTAACAGCCTATAATAGTGAATTTGCAATACTGCAACTAGGCTGATATCGGCCGATAACACCGAAAGACTGCAACCTTTACCTTTTCTTTCTACATGGTGAAATAACAATGTTGAAATTCGTAAACTTAGGCTGATTATCCCCCGCCAAAGTTCAAGTAATGATTCGCAAATATTTATGTCCACATGTAATAACAGGTAGAAACTTTTTCGGGTAAGGGTTTTTCAGGTTCGAGACCCGAAAAACTAAATAATTGCAAAAATGGGTTTTTGGTGAATTTACAGAAAAGTCGAAATTGGCTGAAAAATTGTAACTGATGGACGGAAAAGTACAAAAACCAGGTAAACTTTTCAAAAAATTTCATAAAATTCTCATAAAAAATCAAAATTACCCGAAAAAGTCATTGACCAATCAGAGCACATTTTCCCAGAAGTACGCGTATAGTTAGAAAGTACGCGTATAGTCCGGATTACGCGTATAGTCCGGGGTTTTGGGCGACGAACTTTCTAACTATACGCCGCACCCCCCTGTAACTGATGGTCCGAAAGTTACAAAAACCTTAACAAAAAAAATTTACCCAAAAACCGAAATATCGGAGCCCAAAAAACTTTAACCCTAAAAAACTATCTACCCGTAATAACTGGTCCTTATTCGCTGCAAAAACCTCATTTTATTTCAAAATGGAAATCAAGGGCTAGATGTATTTAGCAATAGTGATCTTAGAATTTCGACATTATTCCTACTTTATCAGTGGAGCGTTTGCCACGTGGGTTATTACTACACCTAGAGTTCACCACACTTATCCTATTAGGCTATTAAAACACTACACAAATCATTTACCACCCCTCGTTGAGATACCACACTTTTTCACATTTTTTATCATTTAGTTTCGCAATTCGAGTTTTCACAACTATCCATATTTTTCTGTCTCTCCTCGGCAACGGATGGGGAATAGAAACATTGCGAAATTGACCTTGCGTAATACCCCCTTAAAATTTATTTTTATGAAAAAAATGTCGACCGGAGGTGGTGACAGGATCTTGTCAACAAAACACTTTTTTCCAAGCGGAAAAAAGGGGGAAACGGTTTTAGAGTGCATAAATCCTCCAGAAGAAACCCCGCCTTACCTTTTCTTATTCCGATAAAATATTCAATATATTTGTATGTCACATACTGTATGTGACATACAGTATGTGAAACAATTAATACTCGGTTTTAACTTCCCCCAGAGAAACCCCGCCCTTAATCTCGCTGCAAAACCAAGCAGTATTAAATCTATTAATGCGCTGGACAAACGTCACGTGATAAATGCCGGTTGGAACTAACCGGGAACCTGGTTATCACCACTGGGTATTATAATTAACTGTTATTTTTTTGTTTATTTTAAATCAACGAATTTATAAATAATCCTGACTAAGATCGTACAATATATGCAGTATAATATCGAAGATAATACTTACGCGTTACTCTCAACTTGTTTTAGCGATTTTCTCATTAAACGGATTACCGGACCTCAGAGTACAAATCCTAAATATTTGAATGATACAAACAACGCAAGGCCGATTTCATTGGTCAGGTTGAGAAAGGATCAACCAATCAAATGCTCAGATTTCGCATTTTTCAAATAGGCAACATTCTCGAAAACAAGTTGAGAATAACGCGTAAGTATTATCTTCGATCTAGACTTCTATAAGAAGATTTCGAATAAAACATTTCAAAAATGGGTACCTGATTGGCATTTTCTGTCGGCCAATATTGACCAGTAAAGTAGACCTTTTGTAGAAGTGGTACTTCTATGATTTGGTTGTGAAATATCAAATATTATACTTTGGTATGGATAGTTACTCAGCGTCATAACTGTGACGTCAGAAGACCGATCAAATCACACGATTGTCAACTTATTTTAGGAATCGTGTGATTTGATNGGTCACTATCTTTTCTGACGTCACAGTTATGACGCTGAGTAACTTTCCATGCCGAAGTAATATATTCGATATGCGCAATCAGCTGGTTTCTGGGTAATTTTTTTCATTGCCGTTCACCTCCCGGAAATAATAATTCAAAAAAAAATCCTAAAAGCCAAAAAAAACTCAGTGGAAAATTCTTTACAAGATAGGCCATAAAACATACCCATTTTTGACTTTTGAAATTTCTTACGCCACAAACTCAAAGGTCCTGACAAAAACCAAACAGGCTGACAAAAAATCTCAAAATAACGTTTTACTCAAACGTCCTGATACAAGCTAAAATAAAGTAATTTTCCGCGTTTCAGTATGTGGTGTACTTGAAATCGTTTGACATTAACTTTCAACAATGTAGGAAAAAATAAATTATGAAGTACACGGTGTACTGTACACCACTGACTCAAACGTCAATTTTTGTCAGGACGTTTGGTTTAGTCAGTCAGTTTAAATTTTTCTGAAATGTATTTCATTTTAGCTTTTTTTAACTTTATGAAATTAGGAAAAAAAACTGTGATTTTGAATTAATGGTCTTTCAATATATTTAAAAATGGGATCCCTAGGGGGGAAAGAGCGTAAACAGGGTGAACCGCGAACGCGAAAGTAAGGTCCTGGGTATCCCCTTTTAAGATATGTGAAACACCTCATAATGGTCCACATTCATCCGGCTAAACACGAAAAATCTATACTGGACACAATTTGTTTGAAAAAGAACCGTGCTTAGCTGCGGTATGTGCTATTTGAAGGTATTTTTATACAAAACAATACAACTTGTTGAACTCCATAAATCTTAAATCATTAAATCATAATTAATAAAATAATTTCTTCATATTAATTATANTGAAATTAGTGGTAAACAATATGTCTGCGCCTAATATTTCCGCCCCGCTTTCTCATTCATTAGCAATTTCTCTGTTTTCAAACAAAAAGAAATAAAAAAAGTTCTACATTTAGTAGAAACATTATTATTTTTTTCAACGATGGTCAAGACGAATTCCTAAAAACTGAGTATTTAAGACCTTGTTGTTTTAAAAATAAATTGTGAGATAAAGCTGATAAAGAAAAATTTCAGAGAAATCCAAAAAAAAAGTAGGATAAAATATATTTCGAACGGCTCATCCAAAAAAAAAATTTCTATCATTTTTCAGAAATTAATTGCTAACTCTATGCGCCATTTGAACCTTGAACTTCAATTTCGTTTATTTTTGTACTTTCCGGTCTTTTCAAAAAAATGAAAGTCACTTTTATGGCTCTATGAGTCTAGGGGTTAAGAGGGTTCGGCTGTCTGGTTTTATAAAGACTCAGGGGCAATAAGATTGCACCATATATTGGTATAGCATGCACGCTACGGGATGGCTACAAAATATATTTCTGATAATATCATAAAATATTTTTTTGTTTTTGACGGTATTTTCATCAAACCTTAGTTTAAAAAAGATGTTTGTTTTAATTTGAACACTGAAACTTCAAAATATCGGCTTGTTGTAAGCTAACGTTATCTTCAATGTTTCCCTTGCTTTCGTTTGAGCATACTTTAAGAAAAGTAAAGTCTAGTTCTTCAAATTATACAGAGACATGTGCCTAATTTTGATCAAGAAAAGTTATTTCTAGCGCCCTTTAGTATAGGCTTTACCCCTTTGCCTAAATCGGAGTGTGAAAAAAATTAACTGGTATTTCAAAGCTATGTCACCGAACTTGAAAATAAAATCATTTCGCGGAGACTATTTGACCTTTATTTTAACACAAGTCAAAACAAGCCGAAAGCAGTTCGAAAGTAATAGTGAGAATTCACTGCAATCGATACGATACGATGTATAAGCGAAAAATAATCACGTGACCGTATAAATGAGAAACAGCATAAACTGTTTGAGGACGTACAATTAATCAATAATTTTATGATTTACTGATTACATCGACTACTCTTTTATAAAAACAAATGTTTCCTTGAAGAAACCAATGCTATATCATAAAAAGCATATCGAAAAACTACACTAATTTCAACAATATTTCACCCAAAATGCTTCGCCGCAGGAAAAACCTTGAACTTTTATTGTCTGCGCTGCTTATGACATGGCTGATTAACGAGATCTGTGTTTTTAACCAAAGATTGTCTTGGTAGCTTGTTTAGCACCGCCAAGTTACGGGGTTTATATTCTGGGAAAACTAGACAAGATAGCGAAAAACTCAGGCATAATAAGTTGAAAATTAGCCAAAAGCAATATATGGTAAAGTTTACCGGGTTAAGGGCCTCGGTGCATTTTGATAGATACGATATGGGCTCTTGATGAAAAATTTTTCACTGGATTGATAATATTCTCCCAATATACCATCAAAGTGATGATTCATAATCAGGCAACTTTTGTAACTAGCGAATTTTTAGCATTATGGCTTTTTAAGAAAATTTTGATTCGAATTTAACTTTTCGAATTCGAGAAATTATGAGAAATTTTCGATAAAGTTCCAAACATAATGAAAAAATGCCTTATTTTTCGTTCAAATTTTGGTCAATATGTGTTCCAAATCAACGAAAAAACTCTACAGAATAGCTACTTTAACTTTTCGACTAGGTGACCACATATTTTTATATGCTCGTTGAAAAACTATATGACATGGTTTAGGTGATTTTTGGTCAAAAAATAATTTGAATTTTTGAAAATTTTTCTCATTTATAGTTTAAAATTTTTCAAACTAATTTTTTTGAATCCTTAGCTGAAATATTAGGAATGGCTAATTTCACTATATTTAAATATGCTTTCGTTTGTTTTCTTCGCTCTTGTTTATACTCTGAATCATACGTTTTTGAATAAAAATACGGTTTGCGCAAAATCTAGTTCAGCCCTCTTAGTCAAGAATTAAAAAAAAAATTTCACCGAGACTTGCCCAATTGGTAAGCCTGTCGACCGTTTTAAATTTATTTCATTTAACTCATGAAAAAAATTATTTTTTTTGATGTGCTAAAATTTCGTTTTTTTGACTTTTTTCAAAAATTTAAATTTTCGATTTTGACTTAAAAATCGTATGAATTCAAACTTAATAAATTTTCAACAGTGGACAGGACCGTATTTTAGAGCTCCTAATTAATAAAAAATAGAAATTAAATTTTACTGTAATTTAGACACGTAACTTACAAACGCGCGTTTTTGGAGTGTTTTTTCAAAAGACGATTTATAAAGTAAAAATAATCAATCTGAAGAAATTCAGATTATACAAAGTACGCTGAAAAGTGACAACTTATGTTTGCAAAAGTTTTTATTTGAAAATTTTGAAGAAGCAAGAAGTTTCCCATCAAGACAAAAACATTGAAAAAGTGCAAATCTGTCAAAATGCACCGAGGCCCTTAACTGGACACTTTTAAAAATTCTATGTAAAAAATTTTAGGCTACGTTAGGAAAACCAATATTCTGTTATGAAAAAGATTTTTCTCAACTCAAACAGTCTAACAATCTAATAATTATATTAAGAGATCAATGATATCTAAATCGGGTATCATATTACTCATTTAACGTGGGAAAGCTATACCAGTGGGCAGTGCTCACTGGGCACCAGACAGCAATATTTATTTTTTTAAATATTGAATAATTTTAAAAAATTTCAAAGGAAACTCGGTTTAAGGGGGTGGGCGTCGTAATTTTTTGAGCCCTTTATAGAATTAATTTATGATACATTAATATCGGTTATGACTAAAGTTGATCCAAGGAATCTCATGGTGGCAATTATTTTTTTCAAAACAATCTAGAACAAAATCTAGAATTTTCAAAATTCGAATATTTTTTTCGTTTAACCCGCATAAAACCGGTATTCCACCATGATATGAACATTTTTTATTGGTGAATATGACCCACCGAAAACGATGCATGACATTAAAATTATCGGAAATGTCTTAATCGAATTCTAGAAATTTTAATTATTTGTAAGCAAAAATGTTAAACCTAATTATCGAATTTGACGCTGATTGGTTAGAAATTTTGATTAGCTGTAAGCCAACTTTTTGATCAGTGAAATCTCAGCTTCAATTTGGTGGTACTTTTGTTCCGATCAGACGAACTTTTTTTTCGAACTTTTCATTTCCGGTT
>SCLH01001006.1:95183-118987 GCA_004367855.1 Oikopleura vanhoeffeni | reverse complement strand
TGCATTACAGTATGGCCTCCGGTTTAAATAGAGCATTTCTAGAAGTCAAAACTTCCGAAACACTGATTACAGAAGAATGCGTAAGCGAAAAAAAAAGAGAAGGAATCACGAGAAATAATTATTCCAAAAAAATTTAAGACTCATTTTACATGAGAATGATGATAAAAACATTGAATTTGGCGAAGGTTTAATATTTTAAATTTTAAAATGTCAAATTAACCCTAAATTCGTGTTATTTATGCACTTGTTTGTGAGAATCGGCGAAAATGAGAGAATTTTTAATTTTCTTCTTCACATTTGATGACTTTTTATAAACTTTTTTAACAAATTGTTTTTATAGGACTGTAGAGAATTCTTTGAAAAATATGATTATCATTGAAAAAATATATGTTGATAATGAATCTTCGGTTATAATGCTTAATTCAAACGCAACGCCACGGATGGCGCAAAGACACTACGGGTCCAGAGATTGTCGGCCACTACGGGAGTTAAATAAATCTTAAATAAGGTTTCAAAAATGTCGGGTCATTTGGAGTCGTTTGTTTGTGTATTTTATTACTTTTTTTTAATAAAATGATGAAATATGTCGAAAAATATCGATCTTGAGTCACCGAGTTTTGTCGGAGTTCTAACTTATTACAAAAATAAGTGATTATGATTTAATAATAATATGTCAGTTTTCAAACAATCCCTTTGAATTATCTGGCTTATATGAGCCACTGTATATAAACTTTAAAAAATATAATATAAACAAAGCCTATTATATATTGATTTTTAAATGGATTATAAACATGCATTTGAGATCTAAGATTTTTAAAAAATAAGAAAGTTTCACATCGATTGCAAGTCTGATCAACCGGTCACAAGTTGTGACTCACAACTGGTTAACCAAATTTTGAATTTTTCAAAACTAATTAATAACGCAATAGAAAAGTAATTTATTTTTGAATAAATGCGGTCTGCATGAAAATAAATGGCTTAACAATACTATATGTGACTATACCCTATATTTTCAGCAAATTTTTTTTGGTCAGTTGTCGAAAAATACTTAGAAAAAATCTGCGAAATTCTCAAAAAATGTAATAGACACATCTATCTGAAGGAATATTAGGCCCCCAAAAAACGTGGTTAACATAAAGTCACAGGCGGTTATTTTGATAATAACAAACTAATTTTTGGACAAAACGGCCATCCCTTTTTTCAATTTCTAAGTTTTTTACAAAAAATCAAGGTTGAGAGCCTGAAAATCACAAATTTAAAATTTTTTTTTTTTTCCGAAAATTTGTGTTAATTCATTCATAAGTGGCGTTGACGCCAAAATTACCGAGGGCATTTGTTTAAAAATAATTAATATGAAATAACGAAAAATCGCTATATTTTGATCACGTGACGACCAAATTTTTTTTTTATAATTTTTTTTTCTATTTTTACATATATAATTAACCTCCTCAAAATTTCAGAAGAATCCACCTATTATTTCTATAGTTCGAAATTAATGGTGGAATAGCTACCTATATATGGATCAACGGCCCTCAGAGTATAAATCCTAACTATTTGAAAAATGCGAAATCTGAGCATTTGATTGTTGATTCTTTTCCTAATCTACCCAATGAAATCGGCCTATTCCCTATTTGCCACGGTTTGGATTGTGCTAATAATCTTGCGTGTTTTATCTTCAAATTAGTTGAGGATTTATTACTCTGAGGCCGAGTTTGATCCAATATCATATTATAAATATGTGATATATATGTGACTCACCCTTCATAATCTTAGATTTTTATCTTTCAAATTATATGGATTAAGGGCCCTCAGTTGACAGATCGTGACAATTCGAATGAAACAAATGTCGCAGGATACTAACACACAATCAAAACCCAGGATGGCAGAATAGGCCGATTTGATTGGTCAGATTTGGAAGAGATCAACCAATCAAATGCTCGGATTCTGCATTTTTCAAATATTCATGATCTGTCAGTTAGGGGCCCTTAATCCATATAGACTATATGATATAGTTTACTTTTAACTTTCTGAAAGTTTTTATCATTTACCAGAATACTGTTCCGACTTGAAAGGAAATAAATTCAATTGAGAAGGTTCGTGAATGAAAAATAGATAACTGGCGATTTATGACTTCACATACCCGACTTTAGGGTCATCAAATCCGAAAAAGGTGATTTCAAGTTTGAACTCATGACAAACGTTTTATAAACAAGAGAAAGTCCAATTTTAATTAAAAATAATAAGCAATTTGTTCTCAAATGTTATAAAATATATTTTCGATAGTCTTATTTTGTAATGTCAACTTTGGAGTCAAATTACAAACCAACTCATATCGAGATATATTATAGTGTATATCAAAAATGATCCCTACTGCGCCTTTTACACCAGTAGGCGTAGGTGACCAATGAAATAGCGGGATTCTTGAATTAAGTCGACAATCGAGTATTCTGATTGGACACTGGCTCATAGTTACGCCTACTGGTAGGGCTCATTTTCGATATAATAGATATTACCCATTTGTTATTCACTGATTATCTCATGTCACACCATATAAATAGGTGGGTGACGTAGCGAAAGCGTGAGTTAAAGTTTGAAACAACGAGTAGGTATTATCTTCGATATCCTTTTTCCAACCAAAATGAATCTTGAAAATGATGGTGATGTCTAAAGCGCGTGTTAGAATCCCACTAGTGTCGAATCCTACGCCACCTTATTAGCCGGGGGTTGATCGGTTATATTACGCATCAATCAACTTTGGTGCACCGAATATCAAGCAACCTTGCGTTTTAATAAACCCAAGACAACACTAGTGGGATTCAAACACGCGCTATAGAGATCACCATCATTTTTCAGATTCACTTTGGTTGGAAAAATAATATAAAAGACAAATTCACAGTTTTTTCGAAAATATGAAAAATACTTCCAAATTGTGTAATTTGACCGCATTAAACTAACAATTGCTTTAAGCTATACGAAAAATTGCGCAACTGAATCACCTAATCTGTTTATATTAAAAACAATTACGCCAATATGATAAATTTAGAAAAAATGTACCATATCATACTGTATGATAATGTATATCTTTTAAATTAATAACATCGGCGTGATTTTGTTTTACATCATCTTTAAAAGATAAATTGATTTTGTGCCACAAATTCGTTGCTAAGACTTTTCAATTTGGTTTTCTACGTATCGCCTGGCAAAGGTGCAATTTGAGCATCCAGAATGACCTAAATCGATTTTCACTATTTTCTTCTATGATTTTAACCCTGATAACAAGAAATAAGCCATATTTGTTTTTTTTCTTTATGTTTTATTATTCAGCTCAAAAAGAGTACAATGAAGGTGAATGTGTTTTAAAGATATATGGCAAAAACTACTTGTTTGGAAATATTTTTGACCTTGAGAGGCCATAAAAAATGAAAAAAAAGTCGGCCTGAATATTTCAAAAATCAAAAAATGGAATTTTTATAATTGTTTTAATATTTGATATTCAGACCGGAGTATTTGAAGCTACACCGTAAAGGTCACTGTATAAAAAGTAAAGATATTTACAAGAAAACAGCTGAAGATTTCGAGCACAGAAGTGAGGGTCTTGTAAGCAAAAAAGGCATAAGCAAAAATTCAGAGTCCCAAAATCGAATTTGTTCCAAGATGAAGTTGCGTTTTTTTTATCAAGATTATTCATAATAGATTCCTGAACTTTCGAAATGAATACAAAATGACGCAAAGTCTCATCTGAACCCGCGTAAAAAAGTGGCCATTGTTGCACAGTATACATAGCACAAAGTGTGTGGTTAAGTATATTTATGGACACGAATGGAAATATTCATTGTTGGGGGTCTCTGGTCGGAAATATTTGCTCAGGGGCGTTTTAACTTCAAAGTTAAACTTAGAACGTAAGAATGCGAAACTTGGCCTCTGGGCAAATAATCGGAAAATCATCGAGTAGGCAGTAAAACGCCCAGAATGATCCAGCATGGAGGGATAGCAGTAAAACGTCAAAATAGAACACATTTCAATATTCATTCGCCAAAATACTGTCAAAATTAAGGAAAGTATAAGGCACGCTAAAAACACGTGGTGCGTTGTACGTTTATTTTTGAAAAATTATGTCCAGCCGAAAAATAGGTTTTATTTCATGTTTCAGCTAGACAGTGACATTTTCACAGTGAAAATGCCTTTTTAGCTGAAACGTCAAATAAAAAACACCCATGAGAAAAACGGCGATGTTGTCTTAATAGACGAATTTTGCTCTAAAAAATCGAAAAGTAGCGCTATAGAGCTAAAAATGTCATCTGAATTTGCCGTTTTGTCCTCATGACCGAAAGTATTTTTCAAAATTACGTAGGTTTTGACCTAATGACGTTTATTGTCTTTATAGAACAACTTGAGTATTTTTAATAAAAAATAAATAATAATTGTCTCAAAAAATGAAGTTAAAAGTTATAGCTTTTTACTGGTGACCCGAAAATGACTATATTACGGTTTAAACTGGCCATAAGGGTCAAAAACTTTAAATGGAATTTGATTTTTCTAACGTTTTACTGCTCACCCAAATTTTTAAATCAGGCAAAAACTCTAAAAGATTACAGATTCATACAAATCAACATCTTCCATCTCCTTGAGCCAAGGATGATGAATAATATCGTCAAAAGTGGCCCGTTCCTCGGGATCTTTCCTTAGTAACATGCTGAGAAGACTTTTCGCTGAATAACTGATATTATCGGGCAAAGGTAGCGGCTGCAGGGAAATTCTGTAAAATTGTTTTTCAATATTCTCGTCCATATACGGGTAGCGACCTGTTAAAAGGGCATAGAGCAAAATCCCACACGACCAGACATCGGCCTTTTGGACGTCGTAAGGACCCCACCATGGGACCGCTTCGGGACTACAGTAGGCGGGGTTATACAGTCTGTTGGAAGTCAGGTTGGTTTCGTTTGTGTCAATTGGATTTTGTAAGACATCGAGACGGATAGACGTGCTGAATCAAATGTTAAAATATGATTAGTAAAAAAGTTCAAATCGCGTGAATTTTAAAGAAAAAATAAACTTTAATTATAAAATACAGTCAAGTAATCATAAAAAAATAAGCGAAAATATATTCCTCTAAATAAATAATTTAAAGGTCGTTCGTGAAACAAAAAATAGTCCAAAGATATGAGACAAAAATAAAAAAGGTCTGTTTTTTTAGATACCTTAAATCAGTGAGAGAGTTCGGAACGGTAAATGAGATATTTTTTAAATTTTGAGTCATTATATAAATATTCGAGCATATGTCTGATCAAAACCGGTAATCGAAAAAACCGACTCTGCATTGCCGTGCAGTATAAAAAGTTACATTTAAATCCAAATTTTCAAATATATCGTATGTACCACTTCCGAACTATCTCACCAGGAAATGGGAGGTATCTGAAACAACAGACCAAAGTTTATTTTTTTGAACTAAAAAATGAAAAAACAATCTTGAACTTTAAACACAAAATAATGTATACCAGAGATCGTATTTTCCGAGTCGAGAATCGTAAGATTTCAAGAAAAAAATTGCATAGGTGCTATGGTAAAATACAGGAAATTTTTTGGACTCGAAGCGGTAAAATTTCTTATAATCTTATAAAAATAAGAATATGTGAATCTGACATTTGATTGGCTAAACTATTTGATACTTTTTCGCAATAAGCAATCCTTTTTCAAAAACAGATGTCTTGAATTTAACAAGGTTAAAAATATACGTATATTTATTTCGAAATGAGTCAAAATCGAATTAACAATTTAAACTGTGATATATAAAAAGACTGTTTGAACCTCGTAAAACAACTAATAGTTCGAGCCATATATATTTTATTCACTACTAAAAATTCCTCGTAATCACCTATTCTCAAAGAATTGGGGGGGGCTAAAAGTTGGGAAAAGTTTAGGTTGCCAACTTTTTTGGGGGTTTATCAATGATTAATTCTTACCTATCATCGTCGTAGACAAAATTAACTAGCCGAATATTGTTGCCAAGGCCAACATTGTTTTCGTGACAAAATTGCACAACTTCGACTACTTGACGAAAGTATTGAGCAATTCGGCGTTCGGTTAAAGGTCCTTCTTTATTGATAAGATCTAAATACAATTGTTATGGTGTTGAAAACAAATTATATTGAAATATTATGGGGTTCAAAAACAACAAAAATATTTTTGTAGATTATTAAAATGTTTCTTTTGCAATTATTTTTTTTAATTAATCTAAATAAATTGAAATTTATGTTGAAAAAATCTTGTCAAATAATTTAACAGTAGTAACAATGTCGAAAATTTTGAGCCTTAATAGGCTTTGAGCCTTCATGAGTTAACACAAAATTGAATTTCGTCATTTTCAAAAAAAATGATTGCGAAATTATTTACAAAAAATTATTGGGAAATAAAAATTATTGCGAAATAAATTTTGATTTTAATTTGTAAGGTTCAAATATGATGAGAGTCATGTGCTCGAGTATACATAGGGTTTTCGTCAAGATTTTTTGGAGGTTCTTAAGTCTTGGGGCTATCGCGAAAGTTTTTTTTTTACTTGTAAAGTTCAAATGTGTCGAAAGTCATGTGTTGGATAAACCCGGGTCTGCATAGGCCCTATGTCATAGGGTATTATCCGGTAAATTTTTGGAGTTTCTAAAGTATTTGGGTTGTGAAATCAACTTTTCTTCAAATTATTGCGAAATAATTTTTTTGCGATTTGTAAAGTCCAAATGTGTCAGGAAGCACGTCTTTTTTATACTCGGGTATAGAAAAGGGGTTCTGCCGGGAAATTTGGAAGGCTCTGAAGCCTTGGGGTAGATCAACTTTTGGACGATTATAAATCATTTTTGATAAAAAAAATCAATTTTTGTTTCCATTTCGACAATTCAGAACATTGTTGCCGTTTTTGGACCAGGTTAACTTTATCCTACGTTTCAAAAAAAGTCTGACCACTTGTTAAATAGTTTAGTTTTCTAGTCAGTCCTGACAAAAACCCTAGCTATACCTGAAGAAGTTCATGCCGATAATCCGTCATCGATTTTAACCCTCGAAAAAAAGGCAAAATATATTTCCTCACAAGACTGCGAGAGTTCGTTTGTCACGTGATTCCCAAATATACATTTTGAATTGCAACAATTTAAAACGACTTATTTCTAACATCATTGTTGTGCCAAAGAATCTGTGGATTATAAAAAGGGTATCCCAAAAACATAATTGCTAGCAAAAAAAAGTTCAAGCTCATTATCGAACTCATAAAATCTGACATTTTTGCCACATATCCTTTTTTTTAATTTCGAAATTCAATTTTTTCCTAGAAAGCCTTTTCAATAATTTAGATTAATCTATAGAATCGTGGGCAGTTTGAGCCTGGAATTTCACAATTTTATTTTCTTCAAGAATTACCTTTTATTATTATTAATTTTAATGTTCTACAAAAATAACCTTTTAATTTCATTATTATTAATTAATTTTAAGTAATTATTATTTTGTACAATAATTACCTTTCAAGTTGCCTCTATTCGTTCTATAAATTATAACGTATCCTTCTTCGTTCTGTCTAATTTCTTCTATTGGTGTGAGGCGTTCGTGGCGCAAATTGTGGACGAGTTCAAGTTCATCAATAAAATCTTGAGTCATTTCTCCCGGGTGAACCTGAAAGAAAAAAAGGGTCAATAAGATAATGAAAAAATTTGAAGAAAAAAAGTTCAAATTTAATGATCTATTTCATAGGATAGTTCTGACGTAAAAATGAGTCAACTTTTTATTAATTTCGAAATATGCGGCAATTATTCATCAGATTAGGTTAATATCGGAGATAATACCTGCGTGGACAAAGTAGCTTTTTGAAGGTTTTAAAAAATCAGTTTGTCCGTACAGGTATTGACTCTGATATTGTGAACTTCTTAATTTTTTTCCCAATGATGGTTTTGAAAAACATTTCGTAATAAAACATTTTAGATGGAGTTTCGTAATTTAAAATATTTCGAAATAGGTTGAGTCACAACTTATTTATTTTCAAAAAAAATAAATGAAAATTACGCTCAGCGAGAAAATAAATTAGTGGGTGATGTGCCTCGTGTTTTCCGTACCTTGCATAATCTGTCGACGCCGCGTTTGGAGTCTCTGATCACAAAATCGCGTTCGCCCAATTGGCATAAAACAGTATTTTCCTCTGTGATTTTCGAGGGGCAAATCTCTTCCCTTGGCGCGAGACGCGTCTTGCTCCCATTCTCTGGGTATATTTCAATCTCGGTGTGTGACATCTTTTTTGTGTGTTTATATTTTTTTCTCGTAAATTTTTTTAAACTTTCAAAAATGTCCAAGTCGTTTGTCACAGAGATTCAAGGTCTCAAAACTCGCTACCGCCGCGCGTTGAATTATATATTTTCGTCGGCAAACTCCCTCTCTAATAAACTTCTCGAGAAAAAATGTTTTTCTCCAATGGATTTGTCAAAAACAAAAAATATGTATTTTGAATTTTTTTCAGCCGTCTTTCTCTGATGATGTAGAGTGGTTAAATGAGCGTAGTGTTCGAGTTAGGACAAACTTTTATCTCCTCGCCCTCTCTCTATCTCGCTCTCTTTTAAAAATCGAGTCTAGTGGTATCGCTCCCTCCTTATTGCGAAATACTTTTCTCACGTGGGAACCAAACCCGCCCACACGAACCAGCACGACTCTCGCCCACCAATCACGCAACTACCATCATCTCTCCTTTATCCCGTACCAAATCAACCACCAATTTTAGGTAGAATTGAGGGGATCATAATCGATGTTTATTATCGTTACATTCGCATTAAATCAGGTAGATTTTCAGAGGAATGTTTTGAGCCTTTTTTTCAAATACAAATAATAAAAATGCAGATAAAATTAAGAATCATTTGTATAAAGTTTAAAATATTTTTTTTGTTACAGTCCTCGCTCCCTAACTAGTACAAATTACGGTCAAAAAAACTTGTACTAGTTACGAAACATCCCTATTTTTGAATCCAAAATTTTGAAATGATGAAATCAAAACAACCTTTTAACTTTTTCTGTTATTTATATTTCAAAAACCATAATAATTCCAGGCAATCTATAAAATGTTAAAAACAGTATGTTAAGAAAGCACGCCAATCACGCAACTACCATAATTGCGAATTGAGGAGATTATAATCGATTTCTCCAATTTTAAACATTTTCGATCTGATTTTAATAAATTTTTAAGAGCAAATACCCCAGATCTTTTTTACAATAAGTATAAACAATACAGTATTGTCATTACCTCGTCTCCAAGTTTATTGTCAACCGAGATTGGCCAGAAACCCATAAACTTAATTTGGTGGTTCGCATGAAATCAGATTTATTTCTCAAAACACTGTTTTACGCGTTTTTATATGAAAATTTTGGTAGAAATATTTTTTTTTAAGGAATTTTATCATAATTTTTTTAGGTTATCTTCAAAAGTTTTGCCTCCAGTTGAAGGCAAAAAACATTCCTTGATATAGCCAATAGTTTTCTCGTGGGTCTTATTTAAAAATATATGATATTTTTGTAATGTTTATACCTCCAGACTCATTGTTAGTCTTAGGCTTTCTTGCGAAATAGCAATTTCATATTATTCTCCAAGTTTTTTTATGAATAAAAGTTAAAGAATATTATGAAATTTTCCATAATAATTTTTTGAGTTATCGACATAAAAATTATTTTATTAGATCAGACTGCTCTGACATAAGCTTTCGTCACGAAAGTTTCGTGGTTTCACATTTAGTTTTAAAATATGTCTGACATGATATAGTCTACTAAACATATTAGAAATGTGAAACCAGGAATCTTTCGACGAAAGCCTTTGCCAAAGCAGTCTGATCTGATCAAATCCTGATGAATTAGACAACTTAGACAAAAAATAGACTAATTCATTGAGGTTATAATGTATTTTTTGGAACTTGGGAGGTTTTTTCGCAACATTAAGGGGTAGTGTCCGTTAAAAAGCAAGCCTAAAAATAGGATATAAGTATAGAAGTTATGACCGCGAGACCACCATCGATCAGTTATTTTGGCCAGCTTAGTAATATATTCAGTTTTTAGTCAAACTCTTTAGTGGACACTCCCCCTTTATAAATAACAAAGAATCTACTTTATAATTTATAAAGTTATTTTTGTCTAAGCTGTCTAATTTATGTAATGTTGTTTTGTCATACTGTTGTTATCATTAAAAATGTCTGTCTATATCATGGGTGAACCTTTATTATTTCACAATTTGCGACAACAAATTTGAGAAAAACGCCTTGGTGCTATAAAGACATATTTTAATAATGAGGGATTTTTTGGAAAAATCTCTCAAAATTAGGCTACGAGCCCCCCCATTTTAAAGCGTTGTCAGATCCAAATGCCAAAAAAAATGGGGGTCTTTATCACGGTTTGGAAAAATATGATGAATCGTACGACCTCAATAATTAATGTGTCGTTTTAATTCGACAATCCGAGATATAGACATAAATCAGTAAATACAGATAACTGCTTCGTAACTTTCGTCGCAGAACTAACATCAAAACTAGAAGTTCTAGCAATGCGATGGTCCTGCGTTCGAATCTGCGACTCTACATATATTTGGTTATCTGTATTTACTGAGTTATTTCTGTATTTCGGATTGTCGAATTAAAACGACACATAAACGTGTAAATTAATAAAGGGCTTAACCTCGTCCAAATCCTTTTAAAAACATCAAAAAAAGTAATCACCTTCAAAATACTTTGGCAAAAGCCTTTTTTGTGTGACATGCGATAAAATTAAAATTTTGAATATAGAATCTTCGAACGATTTCGAAGAGAGTACGCTCGACCTTTTCTCCATTTTTTTATAAGTTCTATAATTAAGGGCAAAATCGATTTCCATCTATGGAGTGCGATAGAGGAAAAAAATAATTTTTGACCTTAATTTCTATAATCCAATTTTTTTTACACCATTTAGTTATTTATGCCAAAAACACAAAGAGTCTCAAAAACACGTAGAAATGTTTCATGCTATTGTTGATTTCAACAACAAGTTTTGTAATACATGTTTCATTAGTTTTTGTTTTTTTCAACAACAAGTTTCGTTTCCAATTCAGATACTATAACAATTTTTTGCAAAAAATGCGATAAATTTTCGAATTTTTTTCAACTTTTTCGATTTCGAAAATTAATACTCGATCTTAAAATGACTCAAAGAAGTAAAATACTAACAAAAAAGTTCAAGATAAAAGATGATAATTTTGTCGTTCGTCATCTTATTTTTCATGCCGCAAACTGTCAGTCGATTTTACGATAAAATGAGAACGTCATTAATGGAGATAAATGGACAGTTTTTGCCGAGTTTACAACTCATTTTACCAGCGAGTCGTTATTTCGAAAGAGGATGAGCTATTTTATCAAAAGTGCACCTTTATCCCTTTNCTTTTTGGTTAGAATGCGTAGCCACTACTTCTTTTAACGTGTGATTTTAACGTTGTGGCTACGCATTCTAACCAAAAAGTGATAAAGGGTTATGGCTCGATTTTTCATATGTAGGGTTCGGACCGGGATAAATCAGTGATAAAAAATGTTCCACATTATAAAAAAAAGTTTATGAGCTAACTAGTGGTCAGAAAGTAGTTTTCAAAATGAGAGTTTTCAACCTTTATTTCTATTTTTTGATCAATTATTTTAAACGAGTTATGTTAATATTATAAGGAAGTTACTAACAGTAAAATTTGGAACATTATAACAAATTGAATATTTTAAATATAGAAATTAAACAAAAATGGGTTTTTAAAATTTTGAACAGGAAAAATATTTGGCCCAACAATTGGCAATTTAAACATAAAAGCCTAAAAATAACTGTGAAATTCTTCAAATTTTTTTTTGATTATTTTTTTTATTTATAAATTCTACCTTAAAATTTTTATTTTGTTTTTAGTTTAATTTATTCGTTTAAAAGTTCAAATTTCCCCCGGTCCTAACCCTTTTCATACGTCCTTTATTATTTATTTATATCGACTCTTGATCAAATAGCCTTGTACAAATGTAAAAAGGTCTCACATTTATTATAGGAATTCAAAAATTTAACACCCACAAGGCGGTTAAATTTCACACTAAAATCGGAAGATCAAAACTAGTAAATAAGCTTACAAAACCTAGAAAATATTATATTAAAACTAAAGCCGGCTTACCTGGAAGGTAACTAGTGGAGATCTGCAAAAAATATGACAAAACCTTTAGGATGTTACCTTCTCGATTATGCGTCATAAAATTCTAGCGCGGTTATGGTGGACACCAGATTTTCGAAATAATATTTTTGCAAGATTTGAGTGATGTCAGGTAGCAGGTAATGTTACTAATGTTTGAGACTAATTTAGGGCGAACAAGCAGATAAATGTTTTGAAAACAAAAAATAGACTACCTTTTCAGGGTAAATATTTTAAATTGATAATTAACCGAATTAGGTTATTTTAAACTGATTTTATACCCAACTCACTAGTTTTATTATATTCTGTGAATAAGCAAAATATAAAATGTCTTGCAATTTTCCGACAAAGGTTTTTATTACTTGGATGTTTCACCTCAATCGCTCAAAAAATAAAACAAAATGTATTACAGTATGTCACATTTTTGCAGAAATATGATTGAGACCGCTGATTGGTCAATAAGCATGTAAATTTGTGAGGAACCAGATTTACATGCTTATTGACCAATCAGCGGTCTCAATCATATTCCTGCAAAAAGCTTAGAATATGAGCAAAAATGTGACATACTGTATATAAAGCAATATTATGTGAAAATGATCTCGCTTATCAACTGGAACAAAACTGCTGAAATTTATAAGGAATTGGATTATTAATTACTCTCAAATATGTCTAAGAGGACAAGCTAATTTTTGTCGTTCTGTCTACCTGAAAACATGTAATTTTGTCCATTTAAAAAAATGTCCACTAAAAATGTTCGCAAGACCTAGGCAACTTTCAAAAAAATTTGGTAGTAATCTGCCAACTGTTTATACTTTTTTTTAAAGTAGGTTTTTAAGAAAATGCTTGAAAATTTTACGAAATAGGCCCGGTTCACTATCTATAAATAACCCAAAGCGAAGATAAATATCTTTTTAAAAGACGGTACATTCTTATGGTTTTTGAAAATATTCCGTAGTAAGAATGATGTTCGAAAAAATTTCCTCAATACAGTTATAACTTATAACGCCCCGTTTTGTCCTCTTAGAGGCACCTACTTCTCAAAAATGGCCAAAAATCGCCGAATTTTCGTCGTTTTGTCCTCTTAGACACATTTGAAAGGAAATAGTTTTTCGATACTGGAGAAAAAAATAGATGGAGTCATGGATGTTAAATTTTGGAAAATTGCAAGTCATTTAAAATTTGGATTATTTGTGGTGTGACAACTTTGGTCACTCAACTTACTGTTCTCAGAATACATTAAAAATGTTAAGTAAAAATTGAATTCTAGTGAGTTTGCGTAGAAAAGTCGGTAAATAATCAATTTAAAATAAAAACCATAAATAGCCTTTTTTATTTTACACTAGTACTTCTCATACATTAGTAACATTACCTGCTACCTGACATCACTAAAATATTGCAAAAATATTATTTCTAAAATCTCGCATTCCCATAACCGCGCTAGAATTTTATGGTGAACCGCATAATCAAGGAGGTAACATCCTGGAGGTTTTGACATATTTTTGAAAATCTCCACTAATAACCTGCCAGCTAAGCCGAGTTTAGTTTCAATATATCGTATTTTCTGCCCATTAAAAAGTGCCATGTTGGCAAAGGATGAGGTGAACTAAAAACAGCTACCTTAGGGAGATTATTAGCATTATATCACGTTATATTTTGTATTAGACATAAATATAATCTTCTTATAGACCTAGTAGAGCCCCGGCGAATAGCCCCGGCCAACAAAATTGCATATTACAAATGCGTCAAAATTTGATGAATTTTCGAAAAATTAAATGAACAATTTTTTGTAGGCCCTTTTTCGGGGTCGATAGTGAAATGTATAAAAAGTGAAATGTAAGAAATTTGAGATTTGAAACATAAACAGGCGAGAACAAGAGTTCTAGAGCATAAAATTACAATGTTTTCGCTGGATCAGATTATTGAGATCAAATTCTTCAAAATGATAAAAAAAATATTTTTTGCGCCACCCGATTATTTTGAAAATGCAATGACATCATGAAAAATACAGATTTTGGTACACTTACAAAATGTTTAGCAAAATTATATTTGATTGGGCTATGCAAAATAATAATTTTTTTATCCGTTTGAAGAACTCGACCTTAATAATCTGATCCAGAAAGAAACATTGGAATTTTATGCTCTAGAACTCTTGTTTTCGGCTGTTCATGTTCAAAATCTCAAATTTCTACATTTCACTTTTTATACATTTCACTATCGACCCCCTTTTTCGAAAATGTTTCTACCTGGAATTTTTATTTTTTCTTACTTTGGTTGTATATTTTTACATATCATATTACCCCATAATTGGTATATGATTCATATAAGTAAGAAAAACTACATTTTTATTAAGCTTTCGATTTTTTCAAATCATCTTCAAAATGTGCGAATAAAGTAAAATGATTTTTGAGTCAGAATTTTCGCAGGTATTTTCGCAGGTATTATTTTACTTTATTCGCATATTCTGAAGATGATTTGAAATCGAAAGCTTAATAAAAATGTAGTTTTTCTATAAAAATGCAATAATATAGGATATGCAATATCCCCTATTCACACTTTTGTTAATATCCCGACCCTACTACTTAAAAACACACTACGTTTCCTAATCAGGGCCGGGATATTAACAAAAGTGTGAATAGGGGATATATCTCGCAAACCCCTTTACAATATAAGTAAGAATGTAACAAAAATCGGTATGTTACAATGTATTTTTCTATAAAATATTTCAATCAGGGATTATTATAATTATTGCGTATTTGCTGCCGTGTGAATGTTCTGCAAAAGCAAGTCTACAAATAGTAGATACCGTCAGAAATCTCGGGATTGTCAAAAAATCGCTGAAAAAAGTTTTATATTTAATGAAAATGTTTGAAAAAAAACAATCAACAAATTCCGAAATTTACTGAAAATATTTGAATAAATTTAGCCAAAGGGCAAATTTTAGAAAAAAAAAGTTCAGCATAATTAACGGACTGAAATTATTCACTATATTTGCCGATGAATTAGTGCAAAATGTCATAATCGACAAAATAATATCAATAGGTGATTCACGTTTGAATATTCTTGCATTGAAACGTAATTTACGCGTGAAAGCAAATATCCCATGATAACCAAGAATTTCAAAACGCGCAAATAGTTACGCAATTCAAGTTTCGTAATGAAGTTAATACAAGATGAATATTTCTTGTGGTGTATGACTACAATGAAATTTTGCGAACAGAATGGGCGTTTGCTAAGGACCATGAATAGCCCTGTCTAACCAAAACATATTCAAATTATCAAAATTATAGATTTTGTTCAAGATTGTGTATAAAATTTTGCCTAGAAAGTGCCCCTTTGAAATGTTTCAAGTGCAGTTTCCGATAAACGTCACAAATAAATTTTATCTAATCGTTTTTAAATATCTAGTTTAACTTTTTTAAATGATGCCAGTACCACTCTAAGTAACAGATAATTTAACATTAGCTCAGATCTTGATTTTTAGTACGCGTCCCAAAAAGCACTGGAAAGCCTACTACCTAATTTATCTATCATTTATTTTTTCTAAAACTTGGCATTCGGCCTTTATGTATGCATACGAAAATCTGAAGAGGCTATTTTTTGGCATTAATGCCCATAGTGGTCTAAACAGCTAATTTGGAAGGCTTATTAATTTGGACAGCCGTATACCTTTCATGTGAATATTTTTAATTCAAGCTTTAAATAAATTAAAAAGCATGGTTCACAATCTGGTGGAGCCATTTTTCTGAAATGGTGTCTTGAAATTTTTTGTAAAGTTCCGATTTTTTCTTAAATTAGGAAAATATTTTTCAGAATAAAGAATGACTAATAGAATTTAAACCCTTGTAACCAATTTAAATTACAATTCAAGCTTATTAATTCTTGAATAGCCCAAATCGGAGTCTAAGAGTTAAGACAACAGATCAAGAATTTATTCTAATTTCGCAACATACAATTTGAATTTAAAAACACAAAGGCGTTGTATTTGAATACAGCAGGCTTTAACGTTTGTACAGAAACTGTAAGTTTCGAATGTTTCCACTTGTATTCTCAAAAAACGATTTTAACTGCCCTCTTGTCTAGTTTTCTCCTGAGCTTATTTTAAAACACTAACGAAATTTGCTTTTTGACTTTCCCAAGCTTGTAGATTTTTGTAAATTGTTTAACAAAGTTAATTTTTCCAATTTGAAATCACTTTCGGCAAATTCTTATGCAATTATTTTCAAGAAGTAAACCCAACAAGTCGATCGATAAAATTTATACTCAAATTAAGATTTATTTTACATCTCAGTTTAGAAAAAAATAATTTTTTATGTTAAAATAGCGGTTTTTGGAAAATAATTTCATAATATGGAAAATTAAAAATCCTTACTTCAAATTAGCAAGTTTTACTTTAAATAAGAAAGCGTTACTTAAAATGTTATACATTAGTAGTCATGGGTTTCGTTCTGTGCGTGAGTTAGCATTAACATGGCGCTATTATGATTAGTGCTATTAAATAACTCCAACCTGCGAAAGAATATTCATCGCTCGGAACCACTTACACGAAAAGTTGATTAAATTCAAGTCATAGATGTTTTCTACATTTTATATTTACCCTTATTATTTACTTATATCCAAAACAAGTTCATCACACAATTTTAAAATTTTTACCACATTTTGAATGTTTTATTTGACATACACCAATACAAAATTGTATTATTCTGAGATGAACTTGTTTTCACATATAAGTACATATACATGTAAATAATACGGGTAAATATAAAATCTCAAAAGCATTTATGATTTTAATTTAGTCAACTTTGCGTTTCATAGAAGTTCAAAATATTGACTAGTTACTTAAAGTAACTATAGTCAAACTTACTAACGATGTTTGTCGAACTTTTACTGACCCCGTAACTTAAACAACATAAATCTAATAGTTCATTCAGAACCAGATATATCCCACTTCAAGGTATCTCTTATTTGTCAAAAATACTCTGTAGGAAAACTGTCGTTAGTAAACCGACTTCCGTGGTCGATTCGATTTTTTTTAAATTTTCCCACTTCTGCCAACCTTTGTGCAGTTCAAGTAAAAAAAAAAGCTGAATAGTCAAATATCGGAAAATCAAATAATTAATAACCGATAAATTCGTTTTTTCCAAATTGCGAAATTTTTGGTCAAATTTTTCCTCATATTGAAGATAATCTTTTGGTAAGCTTTCTTACTCCGCGTCATAACTGTGATGTGTAACTAGAAAATATAGTGAACAATCAAATCCCACGATTCTTAAAATAAGTTGAAAATCGTGTGATTTGATTGGTCTCCATTTTTCTGACGTCAGAGTTATGACGCGGAGTGAGAAAGCTTACCAAAGGATAATCTTCGATATACAAGTCTTCGATAGCCAAAAAGTCAAATCGTTTCAGATTTTAGATTTATGGTACGCTCTATAAATTACTGTTCATTTTGCAGATAATTTAAATTTTCCACGACTTTCAACAACGTGAGCAGGTTTGGCGTGCAAACAGTTATTTTATGATAATCATTTCATAATTCATAATAATATGATTGAACGGAAGCCAATAATTATTGCGTATTTCATTTGCGACGAATTTCGAAATCATCGTCAAAAATATACTATTGTATATTTCAGCATTTTTAAAGTATTTGCATATTTAATAGGCCACCCTCCTTAATATATATATAACAACTGAATATAATTGTATTAATGCAAATTATTCACATTGTACCCCTTTGGGAATAAGACGGCAGGAACTTATTCTAATTTAAAAAAGTAACCCTATCGACATTACGAAATAAAAACATGTCTCAAAATAGTATAAAATGCAGATTATAATTGCATCATAAATAATTGAATTTATTTGTGGAGCATTTCGTAAATTGAATTATTTTTGCAGTTTCATCTGATGAAATAGATAAAATAATTTTTACTCAAATAGTACTCATAGATTAGCCGTAAGAAACTTTTTAATTGCACATCTGAAAAAATTATATGTGATAAAAATCAATAATAAATTACAAGTATTTTTATTTTCTTAACCCTTGGAGGCTCCTGCACCACTTAAGTGGTGCAACTTTGAGAGCTTATTACGGGAAAAGTTAAAATGCTTGGAACTTTATTGTACTCTAGTTCTCGAGATAAAGGATAGACTTAAACTTTAATAGTATGTAATTTACATTTTGGCTTTATTAATCCTATAGAAAAGTGACATTTACAAATTGTGCTTCAACTAAACCAAATTTTTTGTGAGGAAATGGGAGACGTCAGAACAAAATAAATAATGGAAAAGATTAAAAATTTAATTTTCTAAGAAGTGACTTCCTCAGAAATAACCTGCAATTTTCGGTCTTTAATCTACAGGTGTTTTCCGAAAAAATAACCTAACCTACGCAATTTATCGAAATCACTTCAAGAAATATAAATTTTTACTCAGAGCCGTCAGGACAAAAATGGAAAATGCAGCAGTTTCAGAAAAAATTTCCTAAAAGTGAATCATTCAGAAGCAACCTGCAATTTCTGGTATTTAATTCTACAGGGGTTTCTGAAAATAGTCCGGAGCCTCCAAGGGTTAATGAAACTTTTTTGACAGTATAAAATTATATGATTTATTCAAAAGAAACAAATTTGAGAAAAATGAGCTAAAAATGAGAGGCATTTCGAAAATGATCCCTGTCGATCAAATTAAAAAAAAAATTTACAGTTTTCTCTCCCGTCATCCTAAAACTTTATGAGAACGTATGCAATATACATGACCTTTTCAGCCGTCGAGCGTTCGAATTAGATTAGCGCCTGAAATTAATAATTGGCAGATATCTCTTACTTTCCAACTGAAATTATTTATATTTGACATGAGCGTTCAAATTTATGGTAATTAAGGAATGTTAATCACGCCTCAAGCTTTTTGAATCAAACATACCTCACAAATTGGGAAAAACAAGTGTTATTTTAGATTGTTACTATTATGACCCGACATCAATACCCCTGTAAAAAATAAACGTCATTACCAAAAATTTTGATTGAAATCAAGATTGTCCAAAAATCCCCATCAATTCGGAGTTCAAAACTTTATAAGCACAAAATTGGCACTACATTTGTGCTTTAATAATTTGACCATTCCCTAGCGACCACCTATCAGCTTATTTTAAAAATTCAGGTTGCGAAAAAGTGAACTGAAAAGTTCAAGAATTTTCCTATTGAGAATAATACAATGAGTAGACACATGCTTTTCGCTATTTCGTAAAGTTTTATTTGATGTTTGAGAAGTACGTGACCTTTTCAATCGAGCAAATATGAATACAGTACGTCAGAACACGACAACGGCAAGCCTTTCGTTTATTATATTGTAGCAGAAATAGTGTTATAAAGGCACTAAATTTGAATTGCAACGTCCATTATATCGAGCGTTTATTATAATACTCTACTGATCGAAAATCTTAATTGGTTAAATTTTTTTGTATTTGATCAAAAAAGTTATTTAATTTCAATAATTAATTATTATTATGATTAATATTAACCGATTGATACAGTGAGTGAGGGCAACGGGCGACATTTTTGAGCTCATTTTATTTCTTCATAATTCTGAGGGCAATGGGCCTGGAGCATTTTGATAAAAATTTAGAAAATTAGAAGAAAAAAATTTCAAACACTTTTTATTTGAAGCAACTGTTTTTTTTGTGTTTTTCGCATACCACATTAATAAAAAGGGTAGTTTTCATAAAATGGTGAGCTTGATTAAGCCGTAAATAAAGGGTGAACAGTATAATCATCCAAAAATAAACTTATTATTTTATAATACAAAATAGGTTCGTTCTCTACCGAACGTGCTATCTTTTATAATTGTATAGATGATACAAAACTTATTCTCCAAGATATTTTGTTGACTATTTAACAAATATATCTAAAATTTGGATATGAAGTCCCTCCGTTGCGTGTTAGCGTTTGACCCATATTTTCAATGCCCTCATTGGTCAAACACTAAAGCGCAACGAAAGGACATGATATCCCAATCTTCATATCTTTGTACAAATGAAATATTCATTTTGAAAATTGTTCAATTTTATAATTTGAAAAACAAGAGTTCAAGGTTTTTTGTTCATTTCTGTGCAAAATTTTCTTTAATATTATAAATTATAATGGATGGAAATGTATAAACACGTAAACGTTACCTTCACAGTATTTAATAAAATTGAAAGACCTGACTATGAGGGCAATGGGCAACACCCTTTGTTAAAAGCTCGTGTGTTGGTCATTGCCCTCACCAACTCTATAATTTCATCAAATTGATCAAAAAATACCTCCTTCTTTATATCAACATTCCATTTTGACCAAAATGGAGCTCGTTATGGCGACAAATGATAATTAACATTGCATTAATACAAATTAAACTTTAGTCTTTTCACATATGATTTCACAATTTTTTTTGCAATAGTTCAAGAAGAAATATTTCCCAAGGTCAAAAATATTTGCATAAACTTAAATACACTTAAAATTTGATAAATATTAAAGCAGACTACTAACATAAATGATGTTACTAGCGTGTTACTTGTCGAAATTTAGGGCCGAGGAACTGAATAATGTCAGAATCAGCTGATTTTTGCATGTGACTTTATTTCAACTTATTTAAGCGATGACAAGTCAGGTTTTAAAATGGGAAACTTAATTTTGCATTAATAGATCACAAACTATTTTTACCCATGACAGGTGGAGTTTTCAAATTAATTTTTTAATCATGGTTTTGGCTTGCAACATGCTATATCAAATATTGGTTTCTCTAGGCCTCTTCTGTCGCCTTCGAGCTTGACCCGCGTTAGACCAATCAGAGGACAGGATCTCATCGTTGTCCAATAAGAGCTTCGAAACTAGGTTCAAAAGCGAACGCCAAAGTAGAGGCCCAGGGATCCCAATTTTAGATATGTTACATATGATTTTGTGGTAAAAATGCCAAAATCTACCAGTGAAATTTCGGTATTAATCAACTGCTCTCACGGACGAAAAACCTTAATCTATCAAAGACTACGCTGATTACGAATTTATAAAAATTCTTCAAAATATTCAATTTTTATCCATTTTTTGAATAATCTGGATAACCACTCATTTAAAAAAAAATCCGAAGGAAAAGGGTCCAAGCAATTTTTCAGCAAAAAAAATATGTTTAAACATGATATGATTTTATGATTAATCACATAAATGTGTCTCAATATAATGTTATTATCGACAATTGAAAAAAAATGGAAAATTTTTTTGTTATAATTATATTGATCTACATTATTTTTTGGTAAATTATAAAACCAAGCACCTTTAAAATGATAAATGCAGAAACTACAAAAACATATTACGGTATACAGTATACCATATACTGCAGCAGCTAATCTTATTAATGAAAATGTAATAAACTGAAATATGATTAATACGGCAAATGGCTTTCATTGGTAATAAAAATTATTCCACCCCTATTTTTTGCGATAGTTGCTTTAATTTTAGCAATAGAAACCTCGATCGATTTCGCAATTTTCTGATTCTAATTAGATTTGAATCGTGGTCAAGTTAGTGATCTACAAAATAGTCATGCTACTCTTTTTTTACTACTGTCGAACGCTAAAAACTTTTTCCTACAAATTGTGATTTACAGCGGTCGCCAGTTTTAATGATCGATCGAAGTTACTATTGCTAAAATAAAAGCAACTACAGCAAAAAATAGATATGGTATAATTTTTATTGGCAATCAAAGCCATTTGCCGGATTAAACATATCTCAGTTCTTTCTGTAAATATTTTTGTTATTTCGATGTTTTAATCTTGCTAGACAATGCTTTGATCTACTATATGACTTTGTGGTTGAAAACGGTAGCATAATTTGAAATTACCTCCGACGACATTTGATTGATTTGCATTTATTTTTATGACTTTTTGTTACATTAAGAAGCAGGCATAAACAGTTATTTTACTATCATAGGCAAAACACACCGGTCTCACCCCCCGTACAATTTCTGCATATTCGCACAAAATGATGAGGGTTACAAAATACTAGTATACCTATAATAAGAGGTATGGCGGGGGTTATGCAGCGCAAATCAAAAGGTGGTAGCAACCAATCTTTTTTGCAGATTACCGGTGAAAAAAGTGCATTACTGATATCAACTCATTGACTCTGGGCTACAATTGGAATCAACTGAATCGAATGAACCGTTATCGAGATAATTCGACCCAATTGCGATCACCTTTTTAAGTACGTTGTAGCTTGAAAAAAAATTGCCTATTATCCAAAAACTTTGTATATTTCAAAACCAGAAACGCATTGCGTGGCAATTATCAAGTTTATTTAATGATTCTGAGAAAAAATATGGATTTATCGCTATTCAAAGATTAGTGAACACTAAATGATGAATTTTCTCCTGTGAAATGAAGTTCTTGAAATCTGAAACGCTTCGCGCAACATTTTTCGATTTCCATTTCAGTTAGAAATACAAATCAACGACTGAGCATAGTTACGCGTCATGACGTGACCACAAAACTACACTTTTTCTCAATCTAAGGATCTCTGTTTTTGCCTTAATAAATTATGAAGAAAATTACAAATTATTTTTGCAGGTAGCATAAAGTAATGGTTAGACCTCCCGAGCAACAAATCGGGTTCCAGTTAACAAGGTTGTAGCAATATGAAAAAGTTAGGTACTAACGTAGTTATTGTCGCTGAAAAATTTTGTGCCTAAACGGGCTTTAATTTGATATTATCTGGATGCCCGTTTGAATAATACCAAATTAGTTTTTGTGTCAACTTTTCCTCAAATTTTGTTCTGCTTTTCATTAATACCTGAAGATGAATAAAAATATATTCGAAACGTTGTAAAAAATTCAATTTTTAAATTGCAAAAAACTAGATTATATTCATATGTTCCAAAAATGTATTAACATGTGTAAAACAACTGGAAATCAATTTAGATTTTGTAAATGTTCGTTGTTTGTTTAGAGTGGGTATCAAAAAATCTAACTTGATTTGCAGTTGTATTACACGTGTTAATAACATTTTTGAAAAATATTAATACTAGGCTTTTAATTTGGTAATTCGAGGCCTTCTATTACCAAATCACTTTATGCAACCTGCGAAAAAAATCGTTTCAGTTTATTTTACACGAAAACCAGCCATTAGATAATAAATATATAAAACTGAAAGCTTATCACACTTCAGTTTTTATTAGAAAAAAATGAATGTATGTCACTTTTTTGCTTTATTTTTTCCAATTTGCATAAATCTGAATTCCACCGTTTTGATTGGTTTAATCTGGAAAAGACGTAGGTATTTGCCAAAATTGATCGTTCTCAATGGGGATAGCAAGTTATGCAAATTGGAAAAAAGAAAGCAAAAACGTGACATACTGTATGTATTTCAATTTTATATTGTTAAATGCAAGAATAAGATTCCCCAGAAACCCCAATTAATTTTTGTAATTCAGCATTTGCTTCGAAGAAAAACTAAATAACATGATTTGCTCCGTTCATAGACTAATCCTTATAAATTAAAAGTTATAATCAAATAATCTCACATTTTCTTATAAATTCTCCCCTAATAGAATGAAATTTTATTGCGCAACTTTATGATGTACAGTATGCACAGCTAGCTACCAAAAA